>JARJCV010000041.1:0-279466 GCA_029281435.1 Mycena haematopus
GGACCGGGTAGTTGAGTTCAGCTCCTTTGAAACTCATGGAGTCAAAGGCAACTGGCCTCGCTGTCTCCCAGGTCTCACCGTAGGACAACACTGCGCCAGATCTCTTGTCACTCGCGTCTGCGGTGACGTATATGTTGTTGTTGCCTCGATTGTCGTGGTCGATTGTCGTCAGACAGTCTCGACTCACGACGATTTCCTTAATTGCCTGGAAGGCTCTCTCATGTTCTGCCTCCCACGGTGGGAAAGCCTTATCGCAGTCCTTCGTGGTGAGCATTTCCAACGTAGACGTATGCTCAGCTAACCGCGGTAGGAAACGACTTATGTACCGTACAAGGCCAAGATAAGCCCTGACGTTCGTGGCCGACTTGGGCTGAGGCCAATGGAGGATACGTTCAACCTTCCTCGCATCAGCTTCGATTCCCCGTGCTGAGATGTGATGTCCCAGGAAGTCGGTTTCGTACTGAAACAGTTTTGTCTTTTTCTGATTACAGTATAGTCCGGCGCCGCGCAACGCGTCAAATACTAAACGTACGTGGCGGTCGTGTTCCTCTACATTCCTGGACCAGATTATGATATCGTCCAGGTATATGTGGCAAATTCTGCCTATCAGTTCTCGCAGCGCCGCGGTGACGCGTCGCTGTTGGACGGAAGGTGCGTTCCTCAGCCCCTGGGGCATGACTAACCACTCGTATAGTCCCAGTGGGGTACTGACGGCGGTGTACTTTATGGAGTCAGGGTGCATACGCGTCTGAAAAAAACTATCGGTGAAGTCGATAGTCGACCATATCCCCCCCTTCCACAATCCGCGAGAATGTCCTCGATCCTCGGCAAGGGGAATGCGTCTCGAACGGTTTCCGCGTTCAGCGGCCTGAAGTCATTCACCCAGCGCGGTAACGCTGTTTTGTCCGACTTGGGAATCAGAAACGCCGGCGACGCGTGAGGTGACGTCGACGGGCGTATACGTCCCGCGTCAAGGTGATTTTGAATCAAGGTCTGCCACGCCTCCCTGTATTTCCGCGGGCTCCGGTAGGACCTCGTCTCTATATTGTGATTTGCATTTTTGACTTTTATTTCGCACAGGACGTCAGTCGGCAGCAGGTCTGCGTGGGGCATCGGCTCAAACAGCATGGGATAATCGGCGCGAATCTTATCGCCCCGGTCTTGCAGTTCCTCCCAGTGAGCCAGTATCTCTACACGCGCGCGCACCGCAGCGATCACGTCAACCGGTTTGACCTGCTCGAACAGATCCTTTGATTCCATGTCGAGGCGTCTAGCCTCGCACACAGCCTTCAGTTCGACGCCCAGCGTCCTCCGATCCCGGTTCGTCTGCTTCAGCTTCTCGCGCAGCTTCAGCGGCTTCGGTACCGGCGCCTTAGGCAGCGGCGGGTTCAATAAGTCGTAGTTCACCCTCTTATCAATTACAGTGCGCGCGGAATGATCAATGATAATTTTATTCTTCTCGAGCCATGGTAGGCCGAGGATGATGGGCACACACAAGTTCGGTGCGACTAAAGCGCGTACAGACGTCGAAGACCACGTTTGGTCGCAAGAAAGGACTTTAAGTTTGACGTACTCTGCTAGGTACGTGGAAGCGTCATTTTTCGTATCGGAAAGTGCAAGAGATATAGGTTCAGGCTTAAGCAATTTGAAACGGCGGAGTCCTAGTTTGTCGGCGAGCAACGCATCGATCAAGACTAAGAAAGAACCGTTGTCGATCAGCACACGGATTTCTAACGGAAGATTGGACATCGGGCCTTCAATAAGGCAATCCCAGAGGAGATGCTTTGCCCGATGTCGCGAGGTTACTCGGGTACTGCGGGAACGCGGGTACTCGGGGGCAGGGATGCGAGTACTCACCATCGAGCTATCGTCCTCATCGTCACTGTCCTCGTCGTCCTCCACGGCGGGCATGACGACTGCGACGGCTTTGCCTTTTGAGGCTTTGCGAGCGACGGCGGCGGTCTCGGCGGTAAGCGTCTTGTAGGTCGCGGGGTCAGGGAAACCGTTCGTGCATTTCCCAGCCTTGTGGCCCGCGTAGAACTGACGACATTTATTGCATCCGTCGTGCTCGTTGAGGAGTTCGCGCTCGTCGGCAGTGAGCGGGGGGCAGAAAGCCTTCGCGTCAGAGCCCGTCGATGCAGACGATGCAGGTTTCGAGGACGTGGATGCGGGCGCAGATCCCTTGTTGGACTTCTTCGACGCGCGGTCCGTATCGTCCGTACCGGTGCCTGCCTTGCGTTTGGCCAGGATCCGAGCGATGCGCGCGTCGTCGTAGGTACGGCGCTCGTCAATGTCCGTCACCACGCGGAGCCACTCGTCGAAGTCATCTTCTCCAATCTGGGAAGCGGTCGCGTGGTCCGAGTAGAGATGGGTGAGATCGGGGACCATCCCCGCCTCAAGAGTGTGTCGAATGCGTTTATCGTCCAGCGCGACGGTCGAAGCAGCGGGGTCATCAGCGAGGAGAGCAGCGAGGGACATGACGGAGGTGGACCAGTCGTCGAAGGACTCCGTATCCTTCATGCGGCTGGAGAGGATCTCCTTCCGGGTGGATTCTTTCCAGTCCGCGCGTAGAAATTTCTTTTTGAATTCGGACATGAACGCGGAGAAGGTGAGTTTACGGAGGCGTTCGCGCGTCACGGCGGGACGAGTCCAGTTGTTTATTTTCATATCTTCGAAACATCCGAGCGCGATGCTGACCTGCCTGTCGGCTGCGGTGTCCTTGTGCGCGAAATAGTTGCACAGCGCGTCCTGAAACTCACTGCAGGCGAGCGCGGTAACCTCGCCCTTATGGAAGGTAGGGAGATGGCCCGGCTTGCGAGTGACAGTGGCGTATTTGGATGCAGTGGACATGGCGGGTGCAGGAGAGGGCGAGGATGAGTCCGAGTTATAATCTGAAGAAGAGTCGGACGAGTGCGTTATGGGTATCGGAGCAGGTGGTGATGAAGACAGTGCGGGAGGCGTCGTAGGCGTCAACGGCGATGTCTGGTGTGACTCTGAACCGGTGGGCTCGTCTACGTCCTCCAGTGTTCTGGCCGCCCTGCGGGTAACGAGAGGGGTAGGGACAGATGGTGCGCGTCGTGAAGGCAGCTTGGTACGGCTATCGATGGTGGCGGTGCAACCTAAAGACGCGTCGTTTGTGAGCTGGAAGGTCTCGCTGAATACGGAATCGTCGCTGGTAGGTCGACGTAGGTAGCGGTGCCCGTCTAGGGGTCGCTCGCGTGTACGGAAGTAGATTCACAATCAGAGTCGGTAGATCTCTGATTGTGGATCGCGGAGGCAAATATGGAACGGTGGTATTTGTCAAAAAAGTGGAAGCTCACCGGCGGGGAGCAACACTCAGAAGAATCGGGCCCAGAGACAAATAGACCGTAGTATATCTTCCAGAGGATAAGAACTAAGCAAGAGGGATATCGTACGATGGTGTAAGGAAGAAAAAGTAGCGTGATGTGACGTGTGATGTGAGTATATCGGTAAGTAAACACGCCCGGGTTTACACAGCCAAGGTAATGAGATATATCAGTTATGTCTCTGATCATATCCCCGGTTCAGTGGGCGACGTGAACAGCATGAAGCAGCAAATGCATAGTAAAATTATATGTGATGGCTTACCACATTTTTTCGCTACAGCCAACCCCGCAGATTCTCATAATCCAATTGCACAAGTCTTAGCTGGCCGAGACATTGATCTGGACAAAATTTTCGATGCGCTGGATAATGCACAGAAGGAACCGAGTATGCGAGCAAAAGCATTAGCTGAGAATCCAGTAGCTGGTGCTGAGTTCTTTCACTTAATGATAACGAAGTTCTTAGATATAATTCTGGGCACAAAACGGGCCTCAAAAATTGGTATTCTTGGAAAAGTCAAAGGCTGGTACGCAGTTGTTGAGGCGCAGATACGGGGCTCACTCCACCTCCATTTGCTGATATGGATTGACGGTGCTCCGGCCTCGCCTTTAGATATGAAAGAGCTAATGAATTCAGACGCAGAGTTCAAACAGAAACTCACTGCATGGTATGATGATATCATTTGCCAGAGCTTTCCGAAAGATACGGTGCCGTATGTTGTGGCTGACGGTACTCCAAAGCAACTTCCTGTTCTCAGTCGTCCATTAGATCCCGATTCCCCTGACTATGAGCTAAAAAGAGACCAACACCACCGAGATTTGTGTGAGAATACCGGACTTGTGCACGGACATAATGCAACATGCTTCAAGCATATCCCGCGTCACATACACTCTCTCCTCGATCCAGATAATGACTGCAGGTTTGAACTACCTCGTCCTCTGGTTGCAAATACACATTTTGATGACGAGGACGATCTTGTAATACGATGTGAAAACGGAAGTCTGAACGGTCACAATCCGACAGCTACCCTTTGTCTCGGATGTAACACGGACCTCAAGCAAACAGTGTCCGGCTCTGTTGCGATGGCTATGGTTGAATATATGTGTAATTACACCGTCAAACTGCAGTTAGACACTGCGATTGTATTTTCTGCCCTCTGCGCTTCAATCAAAACTTTGCAGAATAAGCCTCCTCAGGACGTAGATGGTGAGATTGACAATTCTGAAATGGCCCGGTTAATGATGGTTGAAACAACAAATACTTTAGTTGGCAAAAGAGAATTGACAGGCCAACAAACGGCCAGTCTTTTGCTTGGCCGTAAGAACAATTACACGTCAGATGTATATCAGGAACACTGGTGGTCCTCTATGCTCAGAGATATTGCACGCGAAGTTTTCACCGTTGACCTTGAGGATCGTCTCGAGCCATCCACACTGCCAGATATGAGAGAAGAGCTTGAAAATGATGTCCTAGATTCAGATGAAGCCCAACGCATGGTAATCCGAGATGATGAGGACGACGGAATGATGTTGCTCACATCAGAAAACCTCACTCATGCTCCCGAAACTGAGGAATGCAGTGAGGGCTCCTCCCGAGAGAAAAGATTTTCAAACTTGTTCAGCGACATATTCTACCGGCCATCAGAGCTGAATTCAATGTGTGTTTGGGATATTCTGAGGAACTATGTCAAGGAGAAGAAGCCCAAGTCGAAGACTCAGCGAAAGACATACCTACCTTTCAAGCAAGGGCATCCCCAGTACACGAGCCACTGCCTAAAGAAATTGGACGTACCCGTGATACCTGTCTTAATGGGCTACCGCGTTCCTCGGAATGACTTGGACAATGACTTGACAAAGTACGCTGTAATCATTCTCACTTTATTTAAGCCGTGGTCAGAAATAAAATTCTCTCCTCTTAAATCTCAAGATATAGCTTGGCCAGATGCACTAAATGACTTCAAACGGTCTATGTCGCCCGAACATGCGAGAATTGCGCTGAACATGCAGCTCTTGTATCAGACTCGAGACGCCAAGTTTGACTTTGCAGCAAAGCGTGGTAAACGGCTCGCTGAATTAGCAAGAATGGCAAAGAATACAGGACTTGTGGGAGACGACGAGGGTGACAAGGAGTATGATCCTGCATGGGAAAATGCGATGCAAACCGTCACAGATCCAGATGCATTGGATGCAGACTACTTAACATTGACGAAGGATACTAGAGCGACCCGAGATGCACAGCAAATCATTCTCCAGGCAAGCAAGGTTGGCTTTTATTCCGTGCAAAATACCCCAAGCAGTGAGACATGTGCCAAGTTCGGACAAAGATCGCGGCTCGGAGACGAAGATGACATTCTCAGAGCAAGTTTAGCTGGGAAAGATCTGTTGAAGGAAAAAGATTTGCTTATCAAACAACGTCTGAAAGCTATAAACGATGTGGGACAAAATAATGCGCACCTTGTTCCAGCATCTTTGAGAATACCACAAGCACTTTGCACAACATTGGTAGACGAAGCCAAGAGAGCTCGTGCCCTATACGAGAAATATCACAACTACTCTGACTCGAACGACTCCCATTGGAACTCCCTACGTCCATACCAGCAACTGTGTGTTGCACTGATCATCAAACACACTTTAAATGATGAACAGACTCGTGCATTCCTGCTGTTAGCTGATAAAATTGGTCGCGAACTAGACAATGGCCGTAAAGATTCACCTTTATCCCTGCTCTGTACTGGGCCTGGCGGCACGGGGAAGTCAGTGATTTTTGGAGCGTGGAAAGAGTTTTATAACATTACCGGTCATCCTGAACGGTTGCGCTTAACTGCCCCAACAGGTGTTGTCGCTAGTGATATCGGTGGTTGCACAATTCATTCGGAAGCCAGCTTGCGAGTTTCACCTGCCAAAATGAAGTCTACGCCGAGTCTTCGCAAAAATCTTGAAGAACGAATCTCACCATTGGAGACGTTGATCTTAGATGAAATTTACTTCTTGAGCGCGAGAGACGTGGCTAGACTGTCTGAATATCTGTGCATGGGAAAGGGTATAACAGATTCTATATGTGGCGGTTTAAATTGGGCAACTTGTGGTGACCCTTGTCAACTACCGCCACCAGGAGGAAATTCACTATTTGCACGCGAGCTAGTTAAATGCTATGCAAACAACAATTTGAATGACTTACATGAAACGGTTCGCCAGGACGTGAAAGGAATACAAATCTGGCATCAAGTCGAGCACGTTGTTGTATTGGAGAAGATAATGCGCCAACGAGGAGATCCGGAATTAATGACCATCCTCAAACATTTACGAAAAGGTACATGCACTGAGGACGATAAGGTAGTTCTGGACAAATATGTTTTATCAAATGCGGAGTGCAGTGAAGCAACCAAAGGTCTCACCGGCATCGACAGATGGATTGATGACCCAGCGCATGCATGCCCTTTAATTGTATATACAAATGCTGCACGAGATCGTCACAATGGCAACATGGCTGAGGCCTTCGCTACTGCGACAGGCCAAGACTGCCATCTTTATCACTCGCGCGACACGCGAGGACGTGGCCGGAAGCGCCAGCAGCTTACTGGCCTGGCAGCTGAGGCTGCCTGGTCAGTACCGGTCAAAGAAGCCAATGACCTTGGCGGCAAGGTAAATGAACCCAATTTTATACCTAGATACTCACCAAACAAATCAGGTACCTTATGTGCCTGGAATGGCGGTATTTTGCACCGAAAACCTTGCCACCGAGTTGGGAATCTCCAACGGGAGCCCTGGAACCCTCGTCTCAATTATATATGAGGAGATCGAATGCCGCCGCTATGCCATATCAGCGGAAGTCGATTTCAGAGCGTACAAAAACAGCAATCCGGACGCACCATTTCCCCACCGCATCACTCTTAAAACTGTTACCAATACCATTCACTTCCGCCTTCCAAATTCGGAAAAGGCTTACACCGCGACGCGCTCCCAGCTCCCCCTCATTCCAGCATTCGCCTTCACCTCGCACAATGCCCAGGGCCGCTCATTAGATGTGTGCTGCATCGATCTGGCAAGCTGCCCGACGATCCAGAGCGCATATGTCATGCTTTCGCGAGTGCGATCACTCAAAGGGCTCTGTATTCTCCGTCCCTTTGGGTTGGATCGCATACAGAATCACATCTCGCAAGAGCTGCGAGAAGAGTTGAAACGCACCGATCTCAAAGCCGAGAAAACAAAGGTTTACTCTTGTGAGCAGTTGTCGTGGTTTTACAGGGTGATTCCAGAAGGACAAGTCGAGACATTGACTCAGGGACATAGCGAGCTCCAAGGTTTTGAGTTCAATATGTTGACGGCGGGATGACAGGTATGGTATACATTAATTCATCTATTGACCTGCTGAACGTCTTGTTAGTAGTGCCTTCTCAATGTACGCACTGGTACCCGCACCTCTGCACCTCCCCTCGCACCTCCCACTCTGCACCTCCCCCTCCTTCACCTTCCTCACCCACTTCGCACCTTAATAAGACGCACACTGCCTCGAGTCGACGTCCACCTTTGCTGCGCCGAAAGCCCAGTGTCAATCTAAGCGCCTTAGTGCGACGTGCAAAAAAAAAGACGCGCAGAAGACGCACACTTCCTGGTGCGCAGTGTCGGCACAAGCAGCGGAGAATGACCCCATACCCTTCCTTCAAATACCGCCTTTCCCGGCTGCCGCTAGCCTGCCTCAACCTCAGCGCTCACGAGGACGAGGACGAGTCGAAACGTGATAGGGGATGTCGAGGACGTGAATGTCAAGGTCGAGGGAGAGCAGTACAGCTGCACCTCTGGACGCATGCACTTTGGAGAGATGCAGCGACGCGAGCGCCGAGAAGTACCATAGTCACAATATGTCACACCGTCACCGAATTAGGAAGTTGAGCTGTAAAGTGTGTAAAACTAAATAAATTCATAAAACATGGGGGCTCCCACTTCCACTCAATTCTTGCTGCTATCTACTATTCACCTGAGTTAAAACATCTTTGCTGACCAATTTTTCTGAGCTCTGGATTGATCCCCAACCGCCCATAAAATCCGGCAGAAAATAGCAGAATATTCAAGTGACACCGGCAGATCTCGGATCATAATGATTCTGAGTCCGACACGACCTCATTTGATTGAGCTAAGTCGCAAACGCGAGCCGGAGTACCAAATTTTGGATGTAAAAGTCTAAACATATTCCATACTTTCCAGTTCCATAGATGAGACCATAAAATATTAAACCCCCCATTTTTCACTCCGCCAACCTCGACGCAAGCTTTGACTTGATGTTATGATAGCGGGACCACGGCAGCCTTGATGGGATCAAAGATCTGGCGTTGTTACCTGGGTCCTGGCTTCAGTTTGGAGAACTAAACAGGTGCGTATACGCATACGTATGTATGAACAAGATCGCCCCATATCCAACCCATATCTCGCTCCCCATCCAAAAGGTTCAGCTACCGCCTCGAAGAGGCCTAATCCAAGTCATGCAATAATTATGAAACAGTATTACTCCCATACAGCTGAGTTCTGATTCAACACTGCAAAAAACGAGCGGTACGGCAAACGCCGGTATGATGTGTGACGTGACTTTCATGACCTCGTTGGACGACGCCGCAGTCGCGCAGCACGATCCTTGAATCTTGTCTTGATCACGGCCGCCCGTGCAACTCGTCGCGGTCGCGCATCGACGTTCCCAGGCTGCAACAAATTCCACCAACCACAGCTGACGACGAGCAATGCGCTGAGTCTCGGACACATGCTGCGCAGGAAACGTGGTGCGGGAAATATTGTACCTGCGACCCCCGTGGGCCGGTACAGACGGTGCCGGTCCTCCAGACAGCCCGTGTGATCGCCGCCCGAATCCCACCTTCTGTGCCTGTCGAAGTCCACAGCAGTGGCATCCATCTCGGCTCGCGCCGCTCCCTGCCCTTCGACCCAATGTCGTGCGACCTCAAGCCCGGCGAACCTGTCCTTCACATCGGCGCCATTCGGGCACGTGGATCGAGGAGGAGGGCGGAAGGACGAGGTTTTTGATAGGCAATACGAATAGTAGTAGCCATGTTGGGCTCAGTTCAGCGAACACAGATGTGGGTGGTTTCGCTCTCTGTCCTATTTTTTCTCTCGCTCACACTTTACAGTCGTCCTCACAATAAAGACGGCGACATCCTGTAGTTCGGCGTCGACATCCTGTAGTTCGGCGTCGAATATCAAGGCGGCGCGGAGGCCATAAACAAGTCAGTCAAATTCGCGTCGAGATAGACCCCGAGTGCGAGAGCGCCGCGAATGCGTTCAAGTGAGCCTCGTTCATCTTTTCTTTTGTGTGGTACTGGGTGTTCAGCTTTCGCTTTCATTGCCCTCGCACCCCCGTGTTTTGCGCCATTCTTTTCTATTTTCTTTTATCTATTTTGTCTCATCCCCCGGATCTTGGCCTGCCCAATTGGAAAAAACGGCGGCCTTGCGTCCCGCACTTCTGTCCTCTCCCTGGCTCTCCCTCTTCCTTAGGTCTGGGCTTCGTCCTTTCCCTGAGACCTCTCGGCTCGAAGCCGAAGCCCCTTCCGCCCTTGGTATCTTACCCGAATCCGTATCATCTCGATTGGCAGTCGTTCCTGGTTGTGGGCGATTTTTGCTGCGCCTCATATGATATATTATTCCATTTATATTTTTTGGCTTCGTTGCGGGTGGGTTGGGCTTGACTACTGGGCTTGTCTGATACTTATTGCTATTCGTTTCTGTTTCTCTTTCCGCGCTATGTCCACCTGCGTCTCGTCCTCGGCTCGGCGCCGCCTAGCGGATTCACTTTCTTCTCTCCCTACTCTGCTCGCAACGTCCACACATCCACACGCCTACCCATGGCTCGCACGCCCACGCCTCTGTCTACGCCCCTGGGTAGGCGTACAGTGTCGTAAGCTTCAGCGCCGTGTGCGTCCCGCGTGTGTTGCAGCCAGTGAAGTGGGGCAACAAACGCGGGGACGGGCGTCGTGAGGAGGGTGGCAGTCGCGCTACTTTCTGGGGTATTTTGTTCTCAATTTTGCATTTCGCCGGCTTCTTTTGTCATTGTCCTCCTTCTCGTTATCGTTTCACTCTATCCTTCCTTACCAACCGCTGACTTCCTTCCTTCTTTCTTACAGTACGGCAGCCCTCCGATCCCTCTCTATTGCGTCGCGGCGCTCGATGCCAGCGGGGGCAGTGCCAGTGGGGCAGGTGGGCCGAGCGGAATAGGTGGGAGGAGAAGGAAGGGAGTGAGCATGGGCATTCGGGATCGTAGTATCTGTGAGTCATTTTCCTTCTCGTCTCGTCTCACCTTCCCTGACTTCACGCCAAACCCAACTAGCCCCACCTACAGGCCTCTTCCCCGTCTCGTCTTTGTCGTGGCGTGCTCGTACGCATTCTACTGGCCGATGGAGGTGTACCATCCTTCGTCTAGGTTTGTCGAGTTATTTTGCTATGAATGGGGCTTTCAAAGGCAGGGGAGGAGACTGCAGAGGCTGGAGCTCGTGGTGTGGTGTGGTGTGTGACTGGGAACTCGGGGACGAGCGTGCGTCGAGGGTTCTGCTATGAGTGGGATTTTCGAAGGCAGGGGAAGGGAGGAGACTGGAGCGGCTGCAGCTCTTCGTGGTGTGATGGAGTGGGGAGGCGGGGAGGAGCGGGGGATATGAACGAATCCGCTCCAGGTCGGGGCGGGAGGGAGGAAGCGGGAGAAGACGGGGAACGGGAGGGAGCGCAAGAAAGCGAGCGAGCAAGAGGGCAAGGGAGGAGGGCAAGGGAGAGAGTGAGAAAGAGAGAAAGTGCTGCCCCAACGCGGGGCTTGGGTGCACACCCGATCCTCGTCTTCTCTTCCTTCCCCTGGTGGTGTGTGGTGTGACGGAGCGGGGACGAGGGGGCGGGGGTATGAACACGTCTTCTGCGGCTTCGCCGGGGTCTGTGCGCCCACCACCGCGCAGGGGCAGCACGTTCCTCCGTCTCCCATTCACGCTCCCTCCTCTCTCCTCTCTCTCTCCCTCCCTCCCCTCTCCCTCCCGCCTTTCACTCGCTCGCTCCCCCTCTCCCTCTCCCTTCTCTCCTCCTCTTCGCCTCAGCGTCCACCTTCTCCTGCTCCCTCCACCTCCCTCCCCTACTCTTTTCACACCCCTCCTTCCTCGTGTAGCCTCGAAATTCGGATATCTGGACAACGTCCCATTGGATCAAAAAAAGCTGCAACTTTGTAAGTCAGTATTTTTGAGCAAACTGTCGCTGATGCGTGGGTGGAGATTGGCACGGGATGTCCAACGGCGGCATGATTATCAGCGACAACTACCACCACTTTGCGCACTTCAAACTCGTGGACATCAGACGCCAACACCCCCATCTCATGGACGTCACGATCACCACCTTCGCGGAAACTCAGGACCTGTGAATATCGGTTGGGACGTATGATACTGGATCCGGACAAAATTTTGAGTTTTTGACCCGAACCTTTGAGCCCAATCCGGACAAAATGAGGCCCCGACGCGCGCAGGTCGGATCTGATAGTCCGGACAACGCAGGTGAGCACTGATCAGGTCGAATACCAGTCCGGACACCACTGTGGCCACAAAAGTCAAGACAATGGGTCAAGCTTTGGCCTTGCCACCTTCGAGCCACTGGACGTTCCCACATTTGTACAATTATGCAGTGCGGATCCGAATTATCATGGAGCACAAAGGTGCGGGGCTGTGTTATTCTTTCGATTAATCTAAAGGTGGTGGCAGAGCAGGGAATCATGTACAGGACTGGAAAAATCTCGTTTCTGATGGATATCGAAGAGGATGGTCGTGTAGATTTTTTTGCGCAATTTAATGGTTTTTTGCGGTTTTTTTTGAGGTTTGAGTCCAATCCGGACAGAAATTTGGCAAATTTTGAATGTCTGAGTACCATCCGGACAAAAAATTGACATCCCTAGGGACGGCCAATCCGGACAAAATGCCGGCGGAGGCTGAAATTGGTATCATACCTCACAACCGATATTCACAGGTCCTGGAAACTCTGTGCGCGGAAGGCTGTGACCGTGACACTGTCATTGCCGAGTACAATATAACAGGCACAGGACACCCGCGTGAAGATCGGTATAAATATAAGTATGCCGTCGACGTCGATGGGACCATGTTCTCCAGGCGGTTCCTCAGTCTTTTGCGATCGGGGTCGCTGGTGTTCAAGGTGAAAGTCAGTCGTATTCAAGCTCATAGCCCTTATCATTGACTAGTGAGTAATGCGTATCAAACGAAGTCAACGTTATTCAAGGAATATTTCAATAACTGGTTGCAGCCATTCGAACATTACATACCCGTTCTGCCGGACCTCTTGGATCTCGTACAAAAAGTCGAGTGGGTGAACGCCAACCCAGACAAGGCACAGTTAATACAGAAGAAAGGCCTGGAGGTGGCACAATGTGTGCTGATGGACGATCAAAACGACCGCTGGTTGAGTGGGCGCAGCTGCAGGACTACGCATTCAAGTCTACATCAGCTGAGTACTTGTGATTGATAAATTTTATTGCAGGATGGGAAATAAAATATATACTAAATCCAAAGAACACTTGCAACAAATTTGCACAGGTGGACAGCAATTTTTACAGTCAGGATGGAACTTACTGCTGACTCCATGCAGTGAGAGAGTATCTCTTGTAATTCAGTATAGTCTACGTATTGCAACACACATCCAAGTGGGTGTAGTGTATGGTTCACCGCTGTCCTAAATATGCTATATGAACAGAGTTTGAAACAGCAGAACCGGGTTCGAATCCCGGCACCTGTGTAGGGTTGGATCCAGACATATTTTTGTATTCATTTTATGTTCCTCCAATCTCATCTTGGCCCGCAAACTTGTATATCCTAATTATCTCGTGAATTTGGGACTTAGCGCCGAGGGCGCTTCAATCTGCGATTCGGATGGCAGCGGCGCCGCCCCGTTTGCAATAATAATGAGAAGAACAAAGGTACATAATAAAGGTCCTATTCCCACGCACATTGCACGCTGTTTCCGTTGCGTTGAGTGCGGTTCTGTTCCGTCCCGTTCAGAATGAGTTGTAGATCCCGTCGAATTATTCTCTACTTCAGGAGAGTAATGTATATTCAACCCAAGTTCAAGCAGGTGTGGTGTAATGGTACACGGTTGTCTTGAGTAGGGGCTATCCATGACAGGGTGAACAGCTAACCAGGTTCGACTCCTGGCACTGCATCCTGGGCGAGAAGTACATTTTTTTTTTTTGTGAAATGAAATATCAACATGGTGGTGGTCTCAAACAGGACTTTGAATATGAATGGGCTTGCAGGTTGCATCTTCAACGTGTTTTCCTTGTGTTATGTCAGTGTGTTTCCGTTCCGGCCCACTCTTGATGCCGTCAATTCATTAGTGGTTCAAAGTGTTCGGGAGAGTCTATGGATTGCACTAGACAACCAAGCAGGTGTGGTGTAATGGTACACTGCTGTATATCATGTTACAATTGTGCCTAAACTCCCAACAGCAGACCTGGGTTCGACTCCCGGCGCCCGCATGGGGACGTTTATCGTCACATTTTGCCGGGAAATATTAACATCGACCTGACTGGAGAAAGAGAAGCAGAGATTTGAATGCGCTACTGGCACATATTTTCGTTGCACTCAGTCGTAGTGGTGGGAAAGTTCGGTTCAGATTTTGGTTCGAACTCGAACCGAACCGAACTGAACACGAAGTTCAGGTTCAAGGTTCGGCCAATGCCCGAACCTGAACCGAAGTTCAGGTTCAGGTTCAGGCCAAAAAATATTTTTTTGAACCTGAACCGAACCCCGAACCGATTGGGCATTTTTTTGACTGATTTTCGTTATTTCAGGGTGTATTTTCATCCCATTTGATGTGTAATCCCTCACCAATTGTACAATACAATACTTTAGAGGGTCCTGTAGGCTACAGATGTGTTTCCAGTGAAATATATTACTGTTCTAATTGAAATCAAAGTTCAATATTTTGTCCAAATATATGAGAATTGTACTTTCAAAGCTTCAGACAGTACAGATTACCTCTAGGTAAGGACCAATGATATGGCTGACACTCACCAAGTACCCAATTAAGCTTTGGTTGCCTCAAATTTCGATATTATTCTGTGGGAAAAAATTGTAGGTTCGAACCGAGTTCGAACCTGAACCGAACCTGAACCTGGGTTCAGGTTCAAGGTTCAGCAAATGTCTGAACCTGAACCGAAGTTCAGGTTCGGGGTTCAGAGAAAAGTGCCCCGAACCTGAACCGAACCGAACTTTCCCACCACTACTCAGTCGCTGTACAGTCTTGTTCCGCCCCGTTCTCTTGTTGATCCGGTCGAATTATTTGTGATTCAGCCCCGGAGCCTGGGCGACTCCTAGTCTCCTACGCACATACAAGCGGGTGTTGTGTAACGGTACAGTGCTGTCCTAAGTACCCGCGTGGTTAAAGACGTTCACAGCACGACCGGGTTCGACTCCCGGCACTCGCGTCTGAGCTGCGTTAAAGTCTTTTTGATTCACCGGATAGATAGTTCACATTCGACACGCCATCTTGTATGTATGTCCGAATTATTTCGTGAATTTACCACCACCAACGCCGCCGACGTACATATGCGCGCGCGGGTGGGACCATTGATGGTGTCGATGCATATGGGGCATAAGTAGCGCCGTAGGCGCTTCCCGGATCCCTCTTTCAAGTCAAAGACTCGGAGTCTTGAATGGCAGCGGCGGGTGACGAGATTGACAGTGGGCGGCGGCGTACGCGTTTCTCATCGATATACAAAGCAGAATCCATTCAATACAATAAAGTACAATTCTCGTGCATTATTAGTACATTCTATACGACCTGACCCAAGCACAACGAGGGATGGATACTTGGGCTAGAGAGAATCCGAGTAAGTGAGTAGATGGAAATAAGTAGCAGCAACAGGAAAAGAAAGAGGTAAAAGAGAAAGGAGAACGAGAGAACGAGAGGGGGAAGTGAATACATAGAGGAAGAATGAAAGTTGAGAATCGTTTCGTTGCGCGAGCTCGAACCTAGCCGCTAGAGAGCCCCGTGGCCCCCACCGCCCACAACCGCCTCTCCCAGCGGCGCAGGACCACTCTCCACGGCCGCAGGCTTCGCATGCGCACCCTCCGCGGCTGCTGGCTGCGCACGCGCACCCTCCCCCTCAGGAATCGTCTCCGGCGCGTGCCCATGCGGATGCCCGTGCATGCGGTCCCACAGCCCCGCAATCCCGCCCCGCTCCTTGCTCGCGCTCCGGTTCTCGTCCCCTCGCTCCCGCGAGCGCGAGATGTTGCCCGCGCCGCCGCGGCCGGAGGACTCGTACTCCCCGGGGTGGAGGTGGTGCACGACGTGTTCGGGCGGCGGGGCGGGGGAGGCGGTGAGGTTTGCGAGGCCGCCGCGGCCGGTTGAGTGTCTGTGGTTGGGAGGAGGAGATTAGTGGAGATTTGGGGATGTGGGAGGTAATGAAATAGGATAGGGCAGCACGCACACTCCATCGACAGCACCCGTCCGCCCGCGCTCGTACGCCGGCGCAGGGCCCGGGACGATATTCCCCGCCCCCCCGCGCCCGCTCGAGTGCACCTGTTGGTGTTCGTGGCCCGCACGCGACGGCGACGGCGACGGCAGCTGCGCGCCGCCTCTCCCCCGCTCGCGGCTCATATTCCCCGCGCCGCCCCGCCCCGTCGAATGCACCGCGTCCCGCTCGTGCTCCTCGTGCGCGCGGATGGCCTCGCGTTCCCCCGGCGCGCGCACGTCGCGGTTGTCGGCGGGGTCGCGCGACGGGGAGCGGAAGTTGCCTGCGCCGCCGCGGCCGGTGGAGCGGATCTCGGAGATCGCGACGGCGGGCTCGCGGCCGCGGGTGGAGAGGTCGTCGGGTTGGCGGTCTCGCGAGGTGGAGGCGGGGCGCATGTTGCCGATGCCGCCGCGCCCGGTGGAGGTCTATCGGAACAAGGACAATCGGTCAGCGATGGCGGGATGGATACGCAGTCGAGGCGCACCACGGGCTCGCGGCTATGCGAAGTAGAACGGTCAGTCATTATTCGTGCTTTCAGCGGGTACGGGGTACAATATACAAGTCGGCTTCGACGAGGTGGTGGTCAGAAGATAAGAAGGTCCATCCGGTGTGACGGTCCGGACTTGCACTGCCTCTGCGTTGACAACTTGACTTGAACTTGACACCGTTCCTGGTGGTTCCTGGTTTAAAAATGCTGCCTTCAAGTTAGACGCCGCATACGTACGTGATTGCGAAATGCCGTCCTGATAAGAAGAAAACTCCTCCCGCCGTTTGGACATGGAATATCTGTTTTCACGGCGCGATTTGGAAAGTTCAGGCCTTTTCAACCGCTTTCATCTCTGAACGTACCGTTTTGCGCGCATTACAGCTCGCCGAACGTTATCGGACGTGGAGGGAAAGGAAGGGCAAGCCTGCGTAGACCGAGGCGGTCGTTTGATATCGTTCGAAGATTGTAGTCGTACCTTCGGTCGAGTGGTGGGGGTTCGAGTCCCTCCGCAGGTGTGTTCAAGGCTCATCCATATTTCTTTTTTGTTCGTGCTAAAAAGCAGCAGGATTCATTCGAATTCTATAACTTGATTGCGTGCGTGAGATGGCGTCCTGGTAGAAGAAACTCCTCCCCCTTTACTCACACCCCGGAATATGGGGTTTCACGCGATCTGGAAAGTTCAACCTCTTTGGCGAACCGTACCATTTTGTCGCGCATTACAGCTAACCGAACATAAGTAGAATCAGACGCGGGGTAGGTAAAGGAAGGGAAAGCCTGTGTGGACGCTCGATATCGTTCAAGAACAGGGATGGTTGTGTTCAATCGATTGGTGAGGGTTCGATTCCCTCCGCAGGCATTGGCCTACCGCAATGCTTTTTTTTTTTTGTGCACCGCCGACGTCGTTGAGTCGTTGAGCCGTTGAGCCGCATGCTTGTAGATAAATGGCATACTTAGTAAGTTCGTTCTAATCTCCGAAATGTTCAAATTCCAACGTTCTGGTATCGACCTTCCATTTCAATCGGTGATTCGGATGACTCGGTTACCGCTACGCATATGGATTCTTTTTGTATTTTGTGGCATTATTCGAAGGCAAACCTGAGGGATCTTGACGTGGAGTAGTACTTATGCGAAGCCTGTGTGGACCGAGGCGGTCGTTCGATACCATTACATGAAAGTTCCGTTTGAGATGTGTTCGAGTGGTGGGGGTTCGAGTCCCTCCGCAGGCGTTCCAGTACTCGAGGGTTATTTCCCTTTTTGTTCGTGATACATAGCAGCATAGTTCATTCGAATCCTGGAAGTAATTCAAATCCCATCTTCACGACGCCATTTCAACCAACGAAATAACCTACTCAATTCTTGTCCTAGGATAATAGATCTCCCATCCTGTAGAAGGCGAGCTAGGATTAGCAAGCATGGCGCAGTTTCGAAGTAAAACCTACCACGACCGTCATCGCGTTATCCCCGAGGTATGTACTAAACCCTTTCAAATTTGAGCCCTAGAGCCTCCGCCGCATCGCTGTAAAACCGTCCATCAATCACGGTGCGCAAACTCGGAGAACACTGTTGTGTAAACGCGATGGCGAGGACAATTTCGTCTCGGCAACCTGGGTCCGCGCCATCGTAATCATAGTCCTGATGCCACCGAATGCAAAACCACGATGCAACACGGTCGATAAACGGCAGGACGAGGTCATAAAGGACGCCCATGCGGAGGCAGGGGTCGTCCAACACCGCACGACGCGTAGCAATGCCGCCTTGGCCGTAGCAGCGCTCTGTGACAACCAGCCGCGGTGCGGGCGGCTGCGTGACGAGCATGCGTCGCCAGCTGGCTTCGGGGCGCTTGAACGCGTCCGGTGCTCTCGCCCACGGCATCGATTCGAGGGATTTGGAATTGGGCCAGGACCAGCGGTGCGGGCCGCTGGAGGCGAAGAAGGGAGGAAATAGGTCCACGAGAAGAGGATTCTCGACCCGAGAGGACAACCTGGTGTCGGGCTGGAAAAAAAGGAGCCGCTGCAGGGTCGGGGTGAGGGTGATGGCCTGCCACGTTTTGCTGACGAGGGGCGCAGTGACCAGTAGATCGCGCATGGGGAGGTGTGCGAGGGTATGCTCAAGGAGCTCAGGTGTAGACATTACGGTTACTTGAGCGTTCGACATGGTGGTAAGTAGCAAGTCCTACGGCACGTGGGTCTGATAACAAGTCTTGACTTTGGCTTGATTCGGATCAAAGGATCACCTCGCTGGCGACCGCGACGACGAAAATCGATATATTCAAGTACGACCAAAACCAATGTCTATCGAGATTGTCTTATCCTCAAGTTCCGACGATCATATCCCTTCGACTGTGTTTGGCAACACCACGGTCGTGTGGCTCGTGCGATCGGCGCATCAATAGCAAATATCAGCACCAACCGCCGAAGCCCCACGTCCGTTCATGCCACCAAACACAGTCGAAGGGAAAAGAAGGTAGAGTAAGTAGGCCGAGTGTGTCCCCTGGCTCGCTGCCTCGCGAGCGGATTGGGTATCAGAGCGTTGACTTGTATGGAAGCATCAGGGGACGGCCACAAAAACATCATGAATCGAGTTTGAACAAGACGCGGGTCTGCAGGTATATATATATGAGCCACGGTATTCAAGTTTGTATATGATAATAGATATTAGACACGTACGGTTACGGAGTGAACGGTTTCAAGCTGGAGATGTGATTCAGCTTGCTGAGCGGCGAACCGGTTCTGCTGGATCGCGAGCTGTTTCTGCTGTTTCGCGAGCTGTGTTTGCTGAATTTCGAGGCGGAGAGTGGACGCAGTCTAGCCATGGCATCAAGGCTAAGTAACACAATCTCATACCTGCGGCGTGGAGAACAAACCAGGAAGTCACGATACGCGTCGTCAAGCTTGGTTTTGAAGCGCTCGAGCAGCCCTTCATTGCGATTTAGATGCACGAAGCCAGAAATGGGGCTGGCACGAGATACGCCCTCCATAGCACGTAGAATGTCGTCTAGAAGACTGCGAAAAAAGCGCCGCATATGAGTGTTTATTTACTGAATGAAACATGAACGGGATCATGAGTCGGTCTTACAGCGAGAAGCGGAAGATACTGTCCAGCATCGGCGGGGAGATTTCCGATCCATCGGGGACCGCATCGGCAACCACGTCGATAATATCCTTCACCCGTAGGGCTATAGCGCGCGCGTCCGACTTGCAGTGCCGAGTGCGCTACAGTATGATAAATTGGGTTATCAGATACACTTGATTCTTGTGATGAAGCCCGAATGAAAGACTGACCTCAGCCACTTGCCAGATGGCGACCACCCCACCGACGACGCTTTTAAGGGGAGGGAACGCATCTGCGGACTCGTTCAACGCGAGGACGGACGTCCATAAAACGTCGGGGAGGACGTTTGGCGGTTTCAATCTCGTTCGATGGGGTGCGGGTTGCTTGCTCCAGAGGAAACGGCGCCGCATTGGGGCCAAAATTCAGGAAGCGCCAACGTGAGCAGCCAGAGAACTGGGTTCAGAGGCAGGACTGGTTGAGAGGTCAGACGAGATGGTAAAATGAAATGTAGCAGGGAGGACGAGGTGCAGTGAGCAGGGTTACTACGCACTTATATTCTCCAGGAAACTCGACAAGGATCTTTACGGTGGCCAGAAAGCGTCTCAAGAAGGCCGATGTACACCGTCTTGAACAGCTTCAAAGTTCATAGGCTTCGATCGCAGCGGCAAATACATGAGGCGGAGAGAGAAGCGCCACCTTGATCTAGAAGCGTTTTTTCGTCCTTTCTTTGCATCAAGATCGAGGATCCAGCCGCTGGAATGACGGTAGGACTTGTCAAGTCGATCCACGTAGTCTTCAGATGTCCAGATTTGAAGCAGGGCGCCAGGCTGATTCGCACTGGCAAAAGGTTTGTATAGTTCGGCGGCAAGCTGCGGGCACATCGTTAGGTGGCTGAAAAACAGTGGTGAGTTCGAGATAAAATACTAGTGGTGGGAAAGTTCGGTTCAGATTTCGGTTCGAACTCGAACCGAACCGAACTGAACGCGAAGTTCAGGTTCAAGGTTCGGCCAATGCCCGAACCTGAACCGAAGTTCAGGTTCAGGTTCAGGCCAAAAAATATTTTTTTGAACCTGAACCGAACCCCGAACCGATTGGGCATTTTTTTGACTGATTTTCATCATTTCAGGGTGTATTTTCATCCCATTTGATGTGTAATCCCTCACCAATTGTACAATACAATACTTTAGAGGGTCCTGTAGGCTACAGATGTGTTTCCAGTGAAATATATTACTGTTCTAATTGAAATCAAAGTTCAATATTTTGTCCAAATATATGAGAATTGTACTTTCAAAGCTTCAGACAGTACAGATTACCTCTAGGTAAGGACCAATGATATGGCTGACACTCACCAAGTACCCAATTAAGCTTTGGTTGCCTCAAATTTCGATATTATTCTGTGGGAAAAAATTGTAGGTTCGAACCGAGTTCGAACCTGAACCGAACCTGAACCTGGGTTCAGGTTCAAGGTTCAGCAAATGTCTGAACCTGAACCGAAGTTCAGGTTCGGGGTTCAGAGAAAAGTGCCCCGAACCTGAACCGAACCGAACTTTCCCACCACTATAAAATACTATAATACAGCGGTCGGAGCGCCGGTTGCGTACTGCACCCCACCGTGCGGGGGTTGAAGGTGATCCGATGTATCAGGCTGCGGCAACATCCACTGACTCGGATCTTTTGCCACAAAGCACGACAACGCCGGCGGACACGTTTCGACGATAGAATGCAATGATCATACAGCACGTCACCGGTAGCGCGATTCAGGCACCGCATTAGAACAAGCTTCGGGGTGGCAGCAAGTGGTAACGGGACAGGGAAGAGAGGATCCGGAGACGATGACAAGTCGATGCCACAGCGTTGCGGCCGCCGTAAGTCGAATGGGCCGCCATCGCTCGAGTAATAAAATCTGTGACCGTCTGGTGAGTAGGGCGGGGCAAGAGGCTGTTGTTGCTGATCGACGAGTTCCAGAGTAAGCCAAGGGAAGATACTTGGACGATGAAGGGCCAAGGCTGTCGCGGTCAACTCTATGGAGGCGGAATTACCCGTTGATTGGATCAAATATTGGCACAGTTTGGTCTGGCTTGTTCGTCTTTGGCAAAAGACTCCTTGCGAAAAACCACCATGGAGGCCACCGAAAACCGAGCTTGAGAAACTTTGACCTATGTCTCAGCCGCAGCCCTGCATCACCTTTCCTCGTCGCTTCTCCCAGAAGCAGCGCACTGCTCTCGCAGAAGTCGAAGCTTGGCTGGCAGCGCTATGCCGCAAATTTGCCGGTTTCTGTGGGTCCACGCTGCACGTGATGTCATTTTTTGGGAGCGAGGCAGTTTGTGTACATGCTACGAGCAGCGTTTTACCAACACCCTCGCCGAATCCCCCGTACTTGCGCTTGGCTTCGCCACGTGTCGACATCCTCACAACCACCCCCAGAGCCAACGAAGCAGCATTTTTCGATCAATCCTGAAGGCGTGGTCGACTCGAATTTCGCTTCAGAAGGGTTGGGGGTGCCGGCCGCAAAAGGCTACGGCTGGGCACAATTTGAATTTGGTGAATCTATCGGAAATGACCAGCGTTATACGATCCTGCGCAAGCTGGGCTGGGGCTCGCACTCCAGTATCTGGCTGGCTCGCGACAAAGTGTGAGTGCTGTCCAGAAGCGTTATGAAAGTACGTTCACTCACTATAAACACAGAGGCAATGGATTCGTCGCAATAAAGGCGCTGACTGGCCACATGACCAAGATGAACGAGAAGGCTATATCTTGGGAAGCTGAGGCTCTCAGGTACTTGTCTTATCATCCTCAGTCGCCGCATTGCGTGCAACTCTTGGATGAGTTTACCATGGCCGGTCGCGGCTCGGCCGGCTCTCATATCTGCTTCGTGTTGCCCGTCTATGGGGGCGACGTGAAAGCTCTCAGCAAGTCCCGGAAAACGCCTTTCGATCTCCCGACTGTCAAGCGTATTACGCTTCATTTTCTACGCGGCATTGCTCATATGCATAACCGTGGCGTCATACACACTGATATTAAACCTGACAACATCCTTTTCACCACGGATCTGGCCACCACGGACTTGGAGCGTTGGATGGAAAAGGATCCATCGCGACGCCATCCACCGGAAATGTCGGATGACGGCATTGTACAAGCTGCTGTCTCTCAACCATTGCCCATGATCACCGACGAGCTCGCTCGCCGCGCCACTTATGTATTGTGTGATTTTGGCTGCGGTGCGCTATTGCTTTTGTTGTCCTGATGGAAGTAACACTCATGGTCACCTCATGCAGCCGCAGTCTCAACGCTTCATGATGATCGAGAAATAACGACGATACCTTTCCGAGCCCCAGAAGTATTCCTCGGGGGAAAATGGGACCTACCAGCGGACATCTGGTCAATTGGCTGCCTGGTTTTGCCTCGTACCGCTACCGCGATACCTCGATGATACTGACGGTCGCTGTTAGATCTACCAACTAGTCGTGTCCGATCCTCTCTTCAAGTGGTGTGTCCATAAAGAGTTCAACCTGACAGAGGTTGAAAACATGCTGTATCATATGATTTTACACAGCGGGGAACTGAGTTTCCGCGCGAAACAGCTCAGTATCTGCCCACTGGCCGGCGAGTACTTCGACGGAACATGTATGTTGTTGATTTGTAACATTCTCCAGATGTGTTTTTGTTTGATTGACATCCATGTAGGTCAGCTGAAGAAAGACCCCCCATCTTCGAGTGGCCTCTGGAGAGAATAATGTGCGCCAAGAACACAGCTATACCGTCTGCTGATATCTCCGCGATAATAAAACTCATGTCCCGATGTTTGCGCCTCAATCCGAACGACCGGGCCACCGCCGAAGAGTTATTACAGGACCCTTGGTTTGAAGGCGCCGATGACTGAAGTGGGCGCATGTTCAGTCGTATGTCTAATTTAGAATACCAAGTTGAATAAACACTACTCACTATATACGACTGTTGTCTGGGACCTTGCAACTGCCATCGACATTCGGCAATGCAACATGGGAGGTACTCCACCGCGCGGGAATCGAGTGTGTATAAGTCACTCTCTGAAGTCTCTACTGTTGCATGATATGTAAAAAATTTCAATCTGAATTTGAAAATCATAGACTTGGGGTAAGGGCCGCTGCTGTGCACGGCAGAACTCGAATTTGTATTACATTCGAGATCACGTACTGAATTCAATTTCAATGTTGCTGAGGTCAATTCGGATAATGTAAGAACGAAGGAAAGAAAGAAAGCAAGTAAGATAAAAATAGAAAGAAATAGAATAAAGAATAAAGGAAGAAATAGAACAAAGAAAGAAAGGGAACGAACGAAAGAACGAGAAATGAAAAGGAAAGAACTGTGTACGAGCTCAACCGTATCGGCATGCGAAAGCGGCGCGAGATGTTGATCGAACGAATGAATGGGGACCATTTCGTTGTGTTCCGTTCGTTCCATTCGATTTGATTCCAAGGTAGGGAGCCGTGATGAACAAAAGGGATCGATTTACCTGGACGTACTGTATCGTTTCGACCAAAGGTTCAGGTGACGGGTGACAGAGGCCTGTGAACTGAACAATTTTGGTACCTGTGACGGTGACTTTTCAATTTCTCGTCCCAAAAAGGCAAAATATGTCAAAAAAAATCCGCCCGGCATTCGCCGGACTTCCATATAAGGCAATTTTGACGTGATTGCCGAGGAATGAACTATTTGTTCGGTGAACAATCGAGGTGACGGGTGACACCCCGTGAACCTTTGGTCGAAACGATACAGTAATGTAAGTAAAGACCGTTAGTACGAATCAAACTGACGAGCGATCATACGCACCGGTTAAAAGTCTTGACTCTTGAGCCCAAGTTGTTGAAAGTGATGCAGCGGAAGCGCAGGCGCGTGCAATTTATTGATTAGGCGGGCGGCGAGCGGGAGGCATCGTGAGGTTGGAGATGTTGCGGGACGACGCAGCGCATCGTACCGTAAGGCAGCGTAGACACACGCCGCATCGTATAGCGGATGAGGCGGTCGTGCGAATGAGAGGGTGGAAGGCCGCAGACGTGAGGTTCTAAAATCGATAACTTGAAGCCATCCTGTACGGATCGAACGGCGTAAGTCTGACGGCGACGAAGAGAAAGCAGGGAGGGGACGCATGGCTTGCGTTCCATGATGCAGACACATCCCATCCAATCGCACACGCCCGTGACTCGGACGTGTACCCGAAGTTAATTGAATAGGAAAAGATCTGAAAAGCAAAGAAATGTCAACGGTGCGCGGCGATCGAGCGCGAGGCAACTCACAGACCATGTTTTTCGCAATGCAGCAATAATTTCATACAGCATAGAACGATTCTTCACAGCTCCAACACTTGAAGATAAAACTCCATATGATTTGCAATAATTTATCGATTCTAGCTTGACGCGACGCGTTTATTTATCATTGTTTCAAGGACTCGCGCCTCACTGACAGATCCTTCATGATGTCGTTAATGGCACCGATACTGTGCAGGAAGAAGTGGGCTGCGTGAGTTGTAAATGTGGTCATACTCAGTGAGGCTCCTTCCCTCAAAGTTTAGAGTTATTAGTTGAAGCAATTCCGACGCTACGCATTTGTTTGTCCTTGTCTCGTCCAGCACCCCTAAATCTCGACACTATCTTATCTCACCGCCACTATCAGAGTCAGAAAACACTGATACAGCTTTGAAACAGTTTGAAAGCTATTTGAAACTGAATTAAGCACCGCCACTAAATTGCATTCAAATAGGGAGCACTGCCACTAAATCGGTTACCATGTTTTCGGCGACAAGGAAAAAAAACGCTCTCCAGCCCCCTTTCTGAGATATAAAAAGAACGAGATTTTGATTGCATCAAAATTCTCGTAATCAGCTGACCAACCGATTACATTTGATTTGGAAGCCATGATGATCTATCTACCTTGGTCTCTACGCCCTAGGTCTAGCGGCATGGGATCGACTGTAGCACGGCCACTCCTGGCCCTGAAGACAGACCTCCTCTTCACACTCCAGCCTCTGTCTCCGCTAACGTCGAGCCCTCCTCGCTGCCGCCGCCGTTGCCCTCGTCCTCCTCGTCGACTCCTACTCGTCACGGTCCTTTACCCCCAGCGCTGGCTTGGCCGTTTCAGAGCACTGGGATCCGCATTACCCACGTCCACCGCTACCTCGGCCGGCCCATAGGCACCTACGACGCAGGAACGCTGCACACCCTCGCATCCTTCGGCACGCGCGACACCTCCTCCCTCCCCGCCGCGCGCACACAAGACCGGCAGGACACCTCCCAGCGCCTACGATGCCTTCTGGACGTTTGCGCACGAGAGAGGGTGCGTGGTGCGACGGCGTGCAGCGCGATGTTGCGCCGTTTTGGACGGGAGGTAAGGAACAGTGGGAGGGGCTGGTTTCGGCAGCGGATGAGGGCGATGGAGAAGAAGGCGCGTTGTGTTCGTCTCTGTATGGTATCTTATTTTGCTTCTTGGGGGAGAGTCAGCGCGGGACTGGGACGGGGATGGGGATGGGCGGGGGATACGGCGCTGAGCCCGTCTATGCGTATTTGCGGCCGCCAGTCGGTGTAGATCCGTAGCCAGCGCGAGCGCAGGGGGAGACGGGGTCGGCGCTGGGACGGAGAGTCTCGATATGATGCGGATCGTTTGCCTCGGGTGGATGCGCCTTTTCTTCTGCAATGCGGTCTTCGTGCATGGCATAAAGATAGCGCCATTGCGTTTGTTAGATGGGTCGATCGACCGCCTCCAGACGGTGGGCCTTCAGCGCGAGATGGACGGATGGCAGCGCGCTGACGGCGAGCACGGGCACGGGGCATGGGGCGACTGTACTTCGTTCGCCCTTGGCGTACACGCGCTATGTATGCCGTGCGGGAATCGTGCAGCCACCACCCACCCGCTTCCTGGACTCAGACAGTCCGTCATTCGCCGGCAAGCCGCCCCCAAGGTCGAGAGAGGAGAGGCGATGAATGCGGACAAACCAGTCCGGGGGAGAGGGAGTATGAGGTGTCTGTCGCTCTAAGTGACAACCGTGGAGCGCGGCTCGTCTGGGCACGGGAGAGAGCGAGGGAGGTACGGGAGGAGAGCGATCGAGCGGATGAGCAGGCGCGAGTCGCGGGGAGCGAAGACGAAGGTGCAGGTTAGAGCGTGCGTGAGGACCGCCACAAACTGAGGATCGAACCGCCGCAGGGTGCAGAGACAGCAGAGGGCGATGAGGCTGAGGATCTGCATCGCGAGGAGAAGGGTCGAAAAGCTTCGGGTCTGCGAATGTCACGCGGGGACAAAGTCGAGATGAGGTCGCGCCGTGCGACGAGGCTTTGGCGCTCAGAGGACGGGAGGGCGTGGCGCAGTGCTGATTAGGGAGGTGGCTTTGAGGAGGCAATCAACGGCGAGTAGTACGGCGAGGCTGGGGAGGCACCGAGGGAGGTGACGGGGATCTCGAGGATGTGGTCGCGGAGGCTCGGATATTAGGCTGCGGAGGAGAGGGACGACGGCGCGCGCGCGATGCACGTCACCAAGAGGATTACACCGCGTTCCGTGCTTGATATAGCGTAGAGCTGAGCTTGGACAAAATTAACGTATATCTCCGGGAGATATAGATACAGGTGTGCATACGTCCACCGTCGCATACACAGCCTGCAGAGCATTAAGACATACATCGTGTCAAGACGAGGGAGAGAGGACTTACGTGCCGCATGCGCGGATTGAAAGAATTTTGGCGTCGGTATCTGGATATGTGGCAGCAGCCCGCGCAGACGGTTTCGGGGCGCGAGAAGCGGTGGAGGGACGAAGCGGTCGGGAGGGCAGCGGGCGGGGATAGTGACCTGCCGCCGAGTGGTAAGCAGTAAAAAGAGGTGGATGATATGCTGGATAATGGAATTCAAAGTTAGCATACTTATGTGCGGAAGAGAACGAGCGTGTTCAGTGGAGGTACTCACCAATCATCTTCCTGCTGAGCTCGTTCTGCTCTGTCCTCACGGTCGCGGCGTTGTCGACACTTCCGCTCCGCTTCGTCGCCTGCAGTCGTACCTCCCTTATCGAAGTGCCACCACTCGCATTAGCTTCTCGGTCCCCAGGCAAGCGATTGCGGCTGCCACAAGAGTCTCCTCAACGTTCCGAGCTGAGTGAGGGATGGACGAGGAAGCCAGGTCAGCCTCGACGAAAGAGAACTGAAGCTAATCCGGCCAAGGGGAGTCTCGCGTTCTCCCGGTAAGTATCACTGTCGCTGTGCACCAAAGAAGCGGGACGAGATCGAATATATCGCCCTCGACACTCCCACCCAAAGCGGCATTCCTCCTGTAGGGACTGTAGTGGGTGAGGCAGTGACCATCCCAGATGATCGATGGAACGGGCATGCAGTCATACGGCGGCGACGCTGCAGCTACGTCGGCGTGTTGGAACGTCCTGAGGAGGGAGGCCTATCGAGAAGAGAATCAGGGAAATCGGTGAGCGATGGCGGGAACGATGAGCAGTCGATGTGCACCACGGGCTCGTATGCGCAATAGATCGGTCGGCCAGTATTGCGGGTAATGCCTACAAATTGTTGGGACTGGGCAGCGACCACATCATGATGGGCTGATGGGAAGCAGCACAGCCACATTATCTTGCGCCGACCTCACTTTGGTGGATACAAAGCGAAAACTTCATTTACATCCTGGGTTTATGGTCAAATAACATTCATCTAGCATATCAAAGTCCTCTGGAACTTCACAAGGAATAAACAGGGTGCTCCTTGGGCCTTGGCGAACAACTTTGAGTAAATGTCACGCTGTGTCACATCGCATCACCCCTGTGATCGTGCCGAATTGCAGCACGTTTTTAAGCTGCTGCCGGCCGATGGCAATCAAAATAAAGAGATGGATATTTTTTATGTACTTGTGGGCACAAGATGTAGTTTGGAATTTTTTTGGGCTTCAAAATCGACCTCAGGATGTGCATGCACTAGGACTTAGAATTCATGCCTCGTAAATTCCTAACTACATCTTGTAGGCACTCGTATTTAAAGTATTTTGGCTTCTAAAGTTTTGCCGGCCGGGCCGGGGCCATCTGTAAAATCGGTCGGCGCTCCCAGATTGGGATTTGGCGGGGAGGCTTCATCAACAAACATGTACAAAGAAATCAGTGATGGCTCGATCGGTGCCCAGTCCTAGTACAATGCACAAGACAGCTTCAGACAAGGTGGATCGTCGAAATCGCACGTGCCTACACTTCGCTTGCTTTTGACCACCACACCTCCCTCTCCTCTGGTTCTTCGTATGCGCCCCTCGCTCTAAAGGCATCTAAGTTCCAAAGCTCAACACATATGGAGCCCTAATCCAATGGCCGCAAACCATGTACCCGTCTCAGGACCCTTCCCCTTTCCTCCTTCTGTTCTTCGGAATCGTATGCGCCTCCCTCGGTCTCAACTTTCAAGGCACCCAAGTTTCAAAGCTCAACAGAACAGTCGTCACCCAGCCGGGTCAAACAAGTCTTCACCTCACCGGCAATACAGTTGTCAAATCAATCTCTTCAGCCATCCTTTCGAACTGTGTCAAGCTGCACTCAAGAGCAAACCGTTAAGCCGTCAACAGTGAACACCCACTCGAGAGCAAGCCGTCAGGTTCCTTCGAAGAACTACCTTTGAAGATGCACCTCGTTTCAATGTGCTCCACGCCGGGACTGCCGCAACGCCGTTGAAGATCGGATGCTCGCCCTACAGCCCCCACTAGCGCCTGTGATGTCCGCCCCCTTTCCCTTTCGCCACCCGCCTCGCACCACCGTCCGGTCCCAGCATAGCCCACCACCCGTCAAGCCGCACCGAGCTCCCGTTCGCGCTTATTCCGCGGCGTCATGAACGGATTCGCACTCCCGGGATGGGTCCTCGTGTCCATGCTCGCAGCCCTTTATCTCTGCTTGTTATATGGACGGGTTTCGCGGAGTCTTCTGACAGCGCAATCCACCTTTAACTCTAATTCTCTGGCCTTGTGCCTCAGTAGGACGTGCCCTGCAGTCATCGAGTCCCCGAAAGCGCTAACGTGGGTGTGGAGCCCCGAGTGTCCATCATCTCTGGCCACCCAAGCTATATGTTTTGACTCACTGTGACATTGTTTTGGTGCGCGTGCGTATTCAATTCTTTTGACGATTTAACCTCGTTCGTTTCTTAAAACAGGCTGTGGTGCCAACTGTTCGCCGTAAACACATGTACTATACTCGTAATGCACATCCCCTCCGCTGCACTTTTCAAGTGTCTTGAAGTGTTCTGTCGTGTCTTGAGGTGGATTTTTGACCAAGAACTATACGGCGTCTTTCCGAAGAAAGTGAATCCAGTTTGATAATATACCTCGTCTTGACCACAAATACATCTTTCGCGCCTTGTCCAGGGCATCAAAGACGAAAGTGTAGTCTCACTAAAGCACCGGTTGCCAACCAGGTTGGCGATTGTACAGTTTGGTTCCGCTGTGTTGCGAATTGCTCAGTGCGAAGTTTTCTTATGTCGGGTTCTGAGTCCCCCATTCACTTCGCACGGTATGCAATGTGCATTCAAGTTCTCGCAACGCACAAAACGTGTTCACCGTCGATCCAGCAAAATCCAGTAGTATATTGAGGACCAAACCCACGTCTACTATCGAAATTGCCTCGCCATGAAGCACGAACCATATTGCAATGTCTTGCAATATGGTTCATGCTGCCAAACACGGTCGAAGGGAGAAGAAGGTAGGCCGGGTGTGTCCCCTGGCTCGCTGCCTCGCGAGCGGGTTGGGTATCAGAGCGGAGTGGGTAACTGTGTGACTTGTTTGAAAGCATCAGGGGACGGCCAAAAAAATGTCATGAAACGAGAATAAACCAAGAGACGAGTCTGCAGGTCGAATATACCGATATCAGCCAAGGGGTTCAAGTTGATGTCAATTAATAAACACACGTACGGTTACGGAGTAAACCTGTTCAAGTTGGAGATGTGATTCAGATTGCTGAACGGCGAATTGGTTCTGCTGTATCGCGAGCTGTTTCTGCTGGATTGAGAGTTGTATTTGCTGGACTTCGAGACGGAGAGTGGACGCAGCCTAGCCATGATGTAAAGACTAAGTAACACTCTACCCGCGGCATGGAGGACGAACCAGGAAGTCACGATTAGTGATGTTCCGGCTTTGTTCCGGCTTTGGCTTGGCCTGAAAGCCCTGGCTTTGGCCCGCATTTGGCGGCTTTGGCTTCTCAAAATCCCAGGCCAGGCCGCGCCGTCTAGGCTTGGCTTGGCCTGGGCCGGCTTTGGCCTGAGCCGGGGCTTTTGCCGAAATTTCGGCATCATCATTGATTGCTCCAATACAACTACCCCGAGTTCATACTTGGTGTGTTATGATCAAGGAGCAGTCTGAGCCCTCCCTGGTTGATTATTGGGCTGAGGAGGGTCCTTATTCTTGTCAATAGAGACATCCAAAACATGTGACACGTAAAGTCACGGTCTGTCTGACTGCTCCCCTTTTCCTCGGCAACCCGTTTCAGTTGATGTGTGACTTAGGGGGCTCCGGCGACGGCATCCAAGAGCCGCAAGGAAAAAAGATGGCCGCCGAAGGGCAAATCATGATGGTTATGTCATATGTCTTAGGCACCCGTGAAAGCCGGGGCTTTCCGGCTCGGCTTTGGCTTGGAGGAGTGCCAGGCCGGGCCAAAAGCCGTGTCAGGCCGATATTTTGGCTCGGCTTTGGCCCGGTACCAAAGCCAAAAAGCCGGGGCTTTTTGGCCTGAGGCCAAAGCCGGAACATCACTAGTCACGATACGCGTCGTCAAGCTTGGTTTTGAAGCGCTCGAGCAGTCCTTCATTGCGATTGAGATGCACAAAGCGAGAAACGGGGCTGGCGAGAGACATGCTCTCCATCGCACTTCGAATGTCGTCGAGAAGACTGCGAAGAAAGAGGTTCCATATAAGTATTTACTGCAATACGCATGGGATTGTCGGTCTTACAGCGAGAAGCGGAAGATACTGTCCAGCATCTGCGGGGAGATGTCCGATCCGTCGGGTACTGCATCGGCAACTACGTCAATGATATCCTTCACCCGCAGGGCTATAGCGCGCGCGTCCGACTTGCAGTGCCGAGTGCGCTATAATACATTAGGTTATTAGGGGCAGTCAGAGTAGATTTAAATCATGCGATTCTGAGGCGATTCTGACAGTCGATTCTGGAAATTGATTTACATCAGAATCGTGCGAGAATCGTCCAGAATCGTTGATGAGCTCTGACCGCCCCACTCGCAAAAGCGCTTCTGACGTCGATTCTCAAATAGCTTTTTGAAAATATTTGGCTTGGAAAGCCACATATATATCCTTGTATGCCCTCTGGCTTGAGTATCACATAGTTTCTTGTCATATTCATTGTTCCATATCTCCTCGCAGCATAAAGAGACCCATTCCCTATTTTTCTACACCGGGATCCACAGCAGACACTTCGTTGTTGCCATTATTAAGAAACATATCGCAGAAAGGAGTACCGGAGCCATGGTGCTGCTTTTGAAGGTGCAAAAGAGTGAGATAGTTTCAGCGCACAGGCCACAGAAAATAAATATGTACAGTAAAGAGATCATAAAACTGAGAATCGGAATCGCAATCGAGAAGCGATGTTAAATCGCCTCCCGAGTCGCTTCTGCATTTCGAAGTCGATTCTGCTTTTTGTCGATTCTCTCACGCTTTATTTAAATCAGAATCGTTTTCCGAATCGCCTGTCAGAATCGACGAGAATCGTCTACTCTGACTGCCCCTATTAGATGCATTTGATTATTATGGTGGACGAATGAAAGACTGACCTCGGCAACCTGACAGATGGCGACCACCCCACCGACGGCACTTTTAAGCGGAGGGAACGCGTCTGCAGAGTCGTTTAACGCAAGGATGGACGTCCATAAGACGTCGGGGAGAAAATTTGGCGGCTTCAATCTCGTTCTCGGGGCGGGGGTCGCTTGCTCCTGAGGAAGCGCCGCATTGGCGTCGAGGCCGTCGAGGAGCACCAACTTGAGGTTTCAGAGGCAGGGCTGGCTGAGGTCAGTGAGCCCAGTGAGTTTATAAAGAGCTCGAAGGCAGGCATGCGCAGCCGCAGTAAGAAGAACTGTGATGGATTGTGAAAAACGTGCAAGACATGGGATCTTTCAACAGCAATTAACAGCTTTCGACCAGCAGGACGTGGCCGCAACCCAGGATTATCCTGCTAGGGTTCATTTCCGAGGCCTCCAGTCCCACGTCTCTCGTGTGGGCCCAATGGCAAGGCCGCGTTAGTGTCAACCGTGTTGGTCTGGACAGATCGCAGTCGCTCGGTGAAATGTCGGCCACAGTGTCCAGACACAGCGGAGTCGTTAAAATAGGACATGGTGTGAAGGGTACGCGAGCTGTGAAGGTTCGAAGTGAAAGGAGACACTGGAGCGAGGCAAGTTTGGAGGAGATAGCACCTCATACTCAATTAGCATGTCGGGAATTTCCGCCCGCGCATCGACGGAGAACGAGGAGAAAGAGACGAGGAAACAAGTCGATGCGACGACTCGATGCTCCCGCCTCGTTGGCAGCCGTTGCGGCCGCCGTAAGTCGAATGGGCCGCGATCGTTCCAGTAAAATCTGTGACCGTCTGGTGACTAGACGAGCGCGAGGAACGACACTGCCATCTCTGGTCGACGAGTTTGGGGGACGTAGAGTGAGCCAAGAGAAGATACTTGGACGATGAAGGGCGAAGGCTGTCGCGGTCAACTCTATGGAGGCGGAATTACCCGTTGATAGGATCAAATGTTGGCACAGTTTGGTCTGGCTTGTTCATCTTTTCCAAATGAGACTGCTTGCCGCAAGGAGTCTTTTGCACGAAAGCACGGTCACCATGGGGTGACCAGCCAGGGATAATTTGTTTTTTTCTCAAGTGCAACGCATGGCGCCGTGACCACGAAGCCAAACCCATTCTTTACAAAAAAAAAACCACTTACGTCGCTCGAAAAAAGTACTCGTTGGCGTTGCAGCAGTCGAAGGAGACCTCAAGATAATCTAGGGCGCGCACGCTAAATGGGAGAAGACCTTTGAGAAGGGCCCACGCCGGGTGGGAAGCTCGCAAGCTGGAGGATTTGTAGATATATGATATGGACTCAGTGTCACTGCCGGATCCGAGGCGGGGAACTTGTACCTTGCGGCATTGCCTGTACCCTACTCAAGAGCGAGAGATGTAAGGTAAAAAAAAGATCCGTGGTGGCAATGGAGTGGGATTCCTAGTCTTTGAGGCAGAGTTTGAAGTGAGAGAGGGCGGGGGAATTGGGAAACTCTTCAACATTTTGAAGAAAGTACTAACCGACATGTGCGCCGAAATCTCGAGGTGAGTAAGAATGGCGGGGAAACAGGAGCCTGACCTCATTGGCATCGTGCGCAAATAGGCGAAGCTCGGAGAGAAGAGAGCCGTGCTCTGCGAACTCCCGCACTTTGTTTCCGGCGGATTGGTGGTGGCGAGATGTTGCAGAGTCACTACGTCCAGCGGGCGGAACTCCTAGAATTTCCCGGGCCAAAAGTGGAAATATGAGCGTTAGAATCGAAGGTGGATGATGAAACGAGAGACAAAAGAGGTCGCGGTGTCTTTCTAAAATGAAAGTCTGGAAGTAGCAATTGCCCCCCGTTGTAATCAACTTGACTCTTATGCAAAGGGTTCAGCACGACAAAACTTACAGTGGACGACGCTTGCCGTGATTGCAAGCAATGCTAGAAGATAGACGAGGTCATTGGTGGAAAATGCTGTGATTATCGAGGGTGCTCACCGTCGCAAAATTAATATGTACCATACCGACGTCCTGTTGGTTGGACATTGTTCATAACAAAAGCATACCTTTACTTCAGTTGTGAACGAAATAGTGTATAAATACTCAATGAATGGCCTGGAGTCACAACAAGGATGATTTGCATCGTCAGGATAGGAGAATCAACCCATCAAACCATTCCCACGGTTGGATTCAAGTTGAGACACTGATAAACCGAAGTAAGCAGTACTGGAGGATGTTTTCTCGGATGCACACCTGTTAACTTTGTTAGCACTGCAATCTCGTGAATCTTTGTCGCGCAGTGCCTTTCTTGTAATGTTCTCAAGTGATGAATCTTTTTGTGAAGGAGTGAAATTTATTACGAAACACCGGCCACACAAATACAGCCACACGACAGCTAGATGAATCAGGAGCAACATAGAGCAGCTTCATAATCGCGCAAAAAGATTCGAAAGGTGCATCAGACACTTTAACGGCGTGAAAGATCGGCAGAACAACCCGTCCATCGTCTTGGCATGGTCCGTCGGTCGCAGGGTCCTGAATGCTGAAGGGCAATAATCGGTCAGTTTTGTAAACTGAACATGCAAGGAGAGCAACGTACATCTGAGCGACGGTTTCCTTGGGACCGGGGGCAGTCGAGAGGGTTGGGAACGGCGTGGACGCACACGCCTGCTCGATGTCGCTGTGGGAGAGGCCGGGGGGAAGAACGCCTTGGCTGCACCGGCAGTGATGGGGGCAGAGGCGGGGATGACCTCGGAGCAATCGACCATCTTGGAAACGTCCTGACCGAGGACTTGCATCTTCGCGAACGCCGCTTGGAAGGTGGACGCCATATGGGCCTGGTTGTTCACGTTCGCCTGCCAGAGGCACGCCGTGGCCGAGTCGCGGGCAAAATTGGAGTCCGACTGAAGGCGAAGCTCGCCGGCGAGTGGAGATTGGACCTCTCCCTGATTTCCGCCCGTTCCTGGGAAAAGTGTGCCCCTGAATTGAGTCTCGACGAAGAACTGGGTGTCAAAGACAGAGGGCGTCGAATCAAAGGGTAAACCCGAAATGGATGGGTCAATATCGTCCGCTCCGGCGATTGAGTGGCTGAGAACAGAGTGAGCTACGAGTAAAACAACTCGTAGAAATTGCTTACGATGCGAGGAGGGCAACAACCTCTGCAGGGCTGAAGCCAGCGTCGGCCATGCGGGCCAGAATGACATCGACGTTCTCTTGTGAGGACTTTAGAAAGTCAAGTTGGTACTAGTGTAAGCACGTACGGAAAGGCTCGGGACGGTGCCATCCGGAGCAGGGGATTTCGCATCAACACGCCCGAACATGAATGTTGGGCGAACGGTGCCGGGGCACTCAGTCAAGCTGACCGCGGCGGCGAACTGGATGCTAGGATATATGTAAGTACGAAAGACGTAGACGTGTTGAAGGGAGGCCGTACAAGTCGCCAACAGAAATGTTGTGCTTCGCGATGAAAGGCGCCTCGAGATTGAAGGCGTCGGCGATGCCGAGATTGGCGCCAAAGGAAAGCTCAGTCTCTCCAAAGATGAAGATCGAGCCGTCTGCGCCAGTACTGTCGCATTGGTCAGCCGCGGTATCAGCAGAGGAGAATATAATTTCATACCCAAAGCTCGGGTCGCTGTCCGACCAGCCGATGCATCGTGGAACGAGACGCGCAGAGCGGTATGGGCGGCGTCGGCGCACGGGTCGTCGAGGTCAAACATGTTCGCCTGGATGTCCTCGAGCACCGGGAACAGAGCGCAGCAGGCCGCATTCGACACGGTGTTGCCGTCGGGGCACACCACACGACGAGTGAGCGCCGCTAAAAACGCCCGTCAGCTCGAATTACTTGGGTTTAGAGCAGAGGGGTACCGTCTGACACAATCGCGAGAGCGGCGAGCAGAACAAATGTCGTGGACAACATTGTGACCGGGGCTGGGGATTGCGCGGTAGGCAAATGAGCAGGTAAGACCTGTTGAGTCTCTGGGGCTTTCGCAACCGTGCTTTTATAGTGCTCGTCGGCCCTTCCGGCTAACCCGGGGCGACGTGCTCGCACAGTAAGCAGTGGAGCGGGTTAGGGACTTTCACGTCGGTTCAACGGCGAACGCGAACGCGGTAATAGATATAGCACACTTACCCAATTCTACGGTATGCGAAGCTCGTTGATGTGAGAAGATAAAGGCCTGAAATGCAGTCGTGAAGACACTGTAAATGCAGCGACCCAACTCGGTGGATTCATATCAGAGATTTCCATTTGTCGTGGTCGAAAAAAAAATCTACTTACGGGATGCGAAATAAACAAAACTGTTGTATTCCAACGTCCAAAAATGCAATCGTGAAGCCATTGTAAATGCACCGACCCAACTCGGTGGATTCATATTAGAAATTTCCATGTCGTGGGCAGAAACTGAGGTCGGCTCCGGATAATGAGTTATATTTACCGGTGCCAAGGAAGAAGAGTCGGGTATTGAGCGCAAGTGATGGGTGATTTTTTGCCATCCCGTCGTCGGGGATGACCTGTTCCCCCGAATTGTTTGTGGAACGGTTCCTGGCTTGGCCTGCAAGAGCTTTCTGTGGTTCTGGTAAGTAGGTGGGTAGGTAGGTAGATAGGTAATTTGAATACCTCAAAGTCCGGCATGAATCACCGATCTATTCTTATGGCAATTGCTTGGCAAACGGAAATAGATTCGGTACCCGTTTTCGGGGTCGTGTCAAGATACGACTGAAAAACCACACCTGCCGCTTGAAGAGGCATATGAAGGACGTATTCTTGAAATATCTCTGGAATCACCGTGAGTGCCGGCTTGAAGTTAATGGATATTAGACACACGTACGCCGGTTCCGAGTGAACATTTTCAATGCAAGTAATTCGGTTCGCTGTCCGGCGAATTGGTTCTGCTGTATGCAAGTACTGCGAGCTCTTTCCCCTGTGTCGCGCGCTGTGTTTGCGGAATTGAGAGTTGTGTTTGCTGGACTTCGAGACGGAGCTGGCCATAGCGTAAGAGTACCTAAGCTGCGGCATGGAAGACGAACCAGAAATCGCGATACGCGTCATCAAGCTTGGTTTTGAAGCGCCCAGCAGACATTCATTGGGATTGAAGCGAGAAAGGGGGCTGGTAAGAGATATGTCCGCCATAACACTCCGAATGTCGTCTAGAAGACTGGGAAAAAAGCGGCTCCATTCAGTATTTACTACAATCTGAATGGAATTATCGGTCTTACGGTGAGACGCAGAAAATGCTCTCCAGCATCGGCGGGGAGATGTCCGATCCATCGGGCACTGCATCGGCAACTACGTCGATGATATCCTTCGCCCGGAGAACTATAGTGTGAGTGTCCGACTTGGAGTGCCGGGTGCGTTATAATGCATCGGGTTACTTATCTGATCCATACATATATTATGGTGGTGCTCGAATGAAAGACTGACTGAGCTCAACGACCTGCCAGAGACCACCCCACGGACGACACTGTTCAGCGGAGGGAACGCGTCTGCGGAGTCATTCGACGCGAGGCTGGACGTATAGCGCGTCGGTGCGTTTGGTGGTTTCAAACTCGTGCGTGGGGGTGGGAGTTACTATGGACCGTTGCTTGCTCCAGAGGAAGCGGCGCCGCATTAAGGCCGAGAAGCGCCAACTTGAGCGGCGAAAGAACTGGTTTAGAGGCGGGCCTGATTAAATGGTCAGACGGCACTAAGAATCGCGAGGAAATGAAATGTAGAAGGAGGACGAAACGAAATCAGCCGGTTATTACGCACATTCTCCGCGAAGGCTCCATAAAAGATCTTGGCGGTGGCCAGAACGTTAACGGCGGTACGACAGCGTTTAAAGAAGGCCGATCTTGAATAGGGTGGACCAGAAGTGAAGGATGCCGCCAACATGTTGCCGTCGTGGTCAACATCATAGAACCGGAATTACCCGTCGATAGGATCAAATGTTGGCTCAGTTTGGTCTGGCTTGTTTGTCTTTGACAACGACTCCTTGCCAAAAACGTGTCCAAGTTGAACGTTGAACCATGGACCATCGTGACATGTCTCCGCCGCAGCTTTCTTTGCTACGTCCTTCTGCCTACAACGGCCAATCTTGGTATACCCCATCCGATATCAAATCGTCCGCTGCCTGTTCACGCACGGACGCACGTCCACAGTACCGCTCATTCAGATCCTCAGGCCTCAGGCCTCAGTGCTCACGCAGATCTGTGGTCTCCGGGGCGAGGCAGCCTTGTCTACATCATCATGCGGACTTTGTAGAGCTCTCTACGCCTCGAGACTGATTCTGACACGGCCGCTGGGCGTGATGTGGACCATGCGCCAAGAGGACATCTATCGAGTTCGTGTTCATTTTTTTCTCTCGATGGACATGGACCGTGCTCTCAACCCATCTCTCTTTCCAGCCCCTGCACACGCAACACACAACCCCCACCGCCCGCGCCCGCGCGCTCGTCTCGGGCATCTCAGTCGCCGCGACCCCCGCACCCGTGCCCTCCGCATCGGCCTTCTCGACGTGCATGGTCTTCGTCGTCGTTCGCGGCACGCTCTTCTTCTACATCTGAATCGTTCTTCGCCCGTCCCCTCTTCCACTACCCCACCCGGCCCACCATTGGCCTCGCTATCGGTATATCTACACCCACCTCGCATACGCCGAGCTCCTCCTCCTCGCCTCCCCCGTCCCCCCTACCGCCACCACCGACCGCGCGGAGGGCGTGTTTGGGGTAGACGGCGAGGTGTGGGCGAGGCTGGTGTTGTTGGGGGCGGGAGTCTCCGGTGTTGTTGGTGTAGGGCAGGGGCAAACGCAAGGGCAGGGGGATGTGGGTGCCGCGGCTTCTGGGTCGGTGGGGTCTGAGGCGGTGTCTGGGGCGGGTTCTGCAGCGGGTGTGGGTGGGAAGGGTACGGATAAGGTGGACCAAGCCCAATGGAGCGTGACGCCCTCGCCGCTCGAGAAAGATATCTTCGCGCCTTCGCTGTCGAAGGGGAGGCGGGGGCGGACTAAGATTGAGGCGATACCTCCTCCGAGGTTTCTGGGGGCCTACACTCGACCTTCTCCCCGGCATTGCAGAAGCCGCCCCCTGCGCATGCTTCTCGAGCACCAGTCGTTGGAGGCCAACACCGCATATACTCGCCAATTAATGCGCGCAACGCCGGGCGGGGATCTATCCGGACACCGCTGCAACTCCAGCGCACATTTCCGTCGCCAGACGCAGCAGCCGAACCCGGTAACTCTCATACCCTCCTCACCTCGCCGCCGCCGCGTTCGTACGCTACGGCCTGCGTCCCAAGGCACCCGCCATCCGAGGCCGCGCTAGCGCCTTCCGCCTACCCTAGACCATCGTCCCGCTGCGTCCCCCGAACGTCGTCCTCTTCCCCCGTGCTCACCATCGCCGCAAGCAGCAAGTCCCCCGCGAGCGGAGACGCGGCGATCTTCCCCGCTCACGATATCGTTTTCTCTGCCCACTGTGCCAAATGCCAAGCTCAGCGCATCCGGTGCCGTCCTCCACTTCGCCCTCCCTCGCCACCCGGGTTTGCCACCAATACAAGCGTACATGTGCACAATACGTCTCTCGGTTTGCTCCTCGCCCTCCAGCTAACCTCCGTCCCTTTTTTGGCGTCTGCCTCCGCGTCCACATCGTTGTCCTCGTCTCGCTCCGAGCACTTCGCACATGCCATTCGCTACCCTCGTCAACGCACCTCGACCCCCTCGCCACGCACCTCGCCGCGTCCGAGGGCGGCAACCTAGCGGACCTCATAGCCCACGCGACGCATGGGAAGGATGTCGGGCGCGATGAATGTCGCCGCGGCGTCGGTGCGTGCGCGTTTTGTTTCTCGCCCTCGGCTGGACGTCGTGGACTGCATCGGCGCGGCGCGTCATCGTCGGACATGGAAATTCTTTCCGCTCTAACGTTATCCCACACCATGCATCTCCCCGACTTTCACTCTGTATACTCCGCACCGCATGTCTCGTCCTCCACACACCATCTCATGTAGCGTTATTTCCCTTCCATCTACACGCCGCTGTATCGAATAGTCATCTCGGGTGTCTTCTACCTAGATTTGCACTGCACCGCCGCATTTATAGCCCTCACCCGTTCCGTTCGGTGTGAAAGATTATTTACTAGGACTCAATCCCAATAACGCAAGGCATTCGGTCGACAGGGGAACGACTACGTGGGGCCGAGTATCGTTTACAGTGGATCGTCGTTACAGTAAACGGAAACGGTGATAAATTGCGATAAATTCGATAGCAGGCTGAAGTCCAAGAACGATGGTGTGTTTCAGCCTTAAGTGCTATCGTTCTTATGTACGGAGCGAGCTGTGTTGCTCAATGGGGACTTGTTCTTGCAACGTGTGTACACAGCTGGTTGATATATTATATATATACTTATGCGGTTATATGCCGATATCAATCTATGAAATAGCAGATAGCTTGGAAAGACTTATAATTCGAGACCGAATGTTTGATCCAAGTTTGATCCCTTTACCATGCCTCGCCAGCCCACTGTTACTGAAACTCGACTCAAGAACCTCACAGCCTGTTTGACTCCTGCAGTAACAATTCTTAACACCCTCAATGATGCATTTGCCCCACCATTTATCCAGCCAATCTCAAAGACCGTTTCATCTTTGATTGATCTAGTTCAGGTACCGAGTCTTGCAGCAGAAATCCTAGTAACTCACGGTATATGGTAGAACGTGAAGCAAAATAAGAAGGAAAGTGCTCAACTCTTGGAATATCCACCAAGTGCTATATGCAATCATCAACCTTCATATACAATCTGAAGCACCAGGGTCCCTGTCACCTGCGGTGGTAGATCAAGTTGGGAAATTCATGGAGTACATGATACTTATGTGATAATGATTTTTTGTTAACCAATTTCTTTCCAGAACTCTTCACAAGATATACATATATATTGAGCACAGCAAGATAGAAACAAGTTCAAGCTGTCCCGCAATATAAGATGAACAATGTTCTGAAGGACTGTCACACAGGACTGGATCAAGCACTACAGAGTTTTGAAGTAGGACCTATTTTTCAATTTTCTACTGAGGTTGAAAAAATTTATACTTGCAGATCAATACAGATCTTGCTATATTCCGTGGCATTAGCGAGATGCAAAAAGCAGCTGAAATCACACACAACAAATTGCTCGAATTGATTTCAACTATGTCGGAAACCCACACAATTTCTGACAAGTCATTGGTATGTTGAAGATCAGTGTTTCACACACCCAATAATGTAGAACAGGTTTATCAAGGTTCCAATGAATCGAAAAATAGGTAAAAGGCCATTTTCATAATAATTTGCTCCTCTTATGGTTCTTGAAGTTCAAATTCATTTTCACTGCTCCCCTCAAAACCCAAGATCTTCTATGGCCGTGAAACTGAAGTAGAGACTATTATGAGAATGCTGGGCCAACAGGCACCCAGGATAGCAATCCTTGGAGGAGGTGGAATGGGCAAGACAAGCCTTGCAAGAGCTGTTCTTCATCACTCAGACACTCTCGCCAGATTTGAACAAAGATTCTTTGTCAGTGCTGAATCTGCAGCCACCAGCATTCAACTAGCAGCACTAATTGGACTCCACATTGGATTGAATCCTGGCCAGGATCTCACAAACCCTGTTGTCCAATATTTCTCAAAGAGGCCATCTTGCTTGCTATTTTGGACAATCTAGAAACTGTGTGGGAACCAGTACAGTCTCGTCCTAGAGTTGAGGAACTCCTTTCTCTCCTCACAACAATTGAACAGCTTGGAGTAATAGTACATATCCTGTTGATTTTAATTCAATTTCTGAACAAGTTGCAGATCACAATGCGAGGAGCAGAGAGGCCCGCCAAAGTTCAATGGACTCATCCCTTTTTATTGCCTCTTCAACCTCTATCCGACAATGCTGCACAACAAACCTTCATAGAGATTACAGATAATTCTTATGAACTCAAGGACTTGAACCAAATCCTTAGTTTCACAGACAATATGCCTCTGGCGTGGATCTCATTGCCCATTTGGTTGAATATGAGGGCCTGGAAACTGTCTTGGCTCGATGGGAAACAGAGAAGACATCTATGCTTTCTGCGGGATACAACCGCAAGTCCAATTTGGATGTATCTATTCAGCTTTCTATCTTAAGCCCTCGTATCACATCTGAGAGCAAGGAATTATTGAGTCTTCTCTCAATTCTTCCAAATGGACTCTCAGATGCTGAACTAGTACAAAGCAACCTTCCAATTTCCAATATCTTGAGCTGCAAAGCTGCATTACTGGCAACTTCCTTGGCATACCAGAACAGCAACAAACGACTTCTAGTACTTGTGCCTATTAGAGAGCATATCCAGCACTTTTTACCACCATCTCTGTCTCTTATATACTCCCTTCAAAGGTATCTTTATGCGCTCTTGGAGCTATACCAAAAATATAATGGAGAGCAGCTATGCTTTGTAGTCACCCAAATCACCTTGAATCTCGCAAATTTACAAGAAGTCTTGCAGCGAGGCTTATATGCTGGTGCTTTGAATCTGGCAGAAACAATTCATTGTGTGATTTCCTTGAACTCTTTTTACCGAGTGACTGCTCGTGGTGTGGTACCTTTAATGGATCATCTTCAGTATATTTTGCCTATGACTTCAGATTGTCGACTGGAGATCCAATTTCTCATTGAAGTTCTGAGGTCATATAGACATTATGAACACAAATTTTCACTACAAGAGTTGATTGTTCAAGGGATAACTCACTTGGAACAAGTCAATGATCTTCTTCTTGAGTGTAAGCCCTCTACCTCTCTTGAACCGCAGTTTGTCTCATTGCATTTATATCAGCCAAATTCTATGAAGCTGCCTCTGAGTTTTTCTATTATAAATCAGATTTACCTCGTGCTCTCAAATTTATTGAGAGAGCCCAAGAATTGGCAACATTATCTGGAGACAGTAGCCAGCAGAGTAGGGTGTTGATATACATGGCCGATTTCAAGCTCTGGGCTGGAGATTATCCTACTGCACAGGTATATGCTAGGAAGGCACAGCAGCTCTCAGAATCGTCAATGGATCTGTATCATAGTGCATTTGCTCTCAATATTCAAGCTATTTGCTCCAGGTATCTGGGAGACTATGGAGAAAGCATGAGACAACTACACCGGGCTAGAGAAATGATTGAAATTTGTGGTATGTCCGAAGGGCATGTTGCTCAGAATATCACACTAGCTGAAGCTGAGATCCATCTTTTGAAATCAGAATATGCTCAAGCCCAAAGCATATTCAGTAATATACTTGCAACCACTTCTCTAGAGCAGAATGCTGGAGCACATGCAAGTTCATTACTCAATATTGCATATGTGGATATTAAAATGGGTGGTGCTGCAAAAAATATACAAAAAAAATTAGAAACAGTAATGGAGATTTATCACAATCTTAATTCTCCTGGTAATATGCTTCTGTGCAAAATAATTGGGGCAGATCTGGACCTTAGAGAGCATATGTATGACTTGGCACAGATGAAATTCCATGAATGTCTTCATTCTATTGGGGGCATATACAATGAGATTGGATCTTTCTCTCTGGAACGGCTTGCCAATATCAAGGCCTGGCCAGCTATTGGATTACAATCAAGGTGGCCTATGATATATTTGGGTTGGGCATATAAATCCAAGGAAAAATTGGCACTTCACAAGGCTTTGCTCTTTCTTGGTGATATGTTCTTGGCAGACAATGAAGAACATACTGCATTCAATCTCTACACAGTAGCTCTAGAGGGATTTACATACATGGATGTGCATCAAAGCCGAGCAGAGTGCATGCTACGTCTTGGAGATCTTGCAAATAAACATGGAAACACCTCCCTAGCTATTGATCACTGGAAGATGGCTCGACCACTGTGTGAACAGTCATCACAGACGAAGGAGATTGCTCAAATTGACTTTAGACTTGCAGCCTTAGAAAAGGCTCAAGAGGAAGCCCTAGAGAAACTTGCAACCCTCCAGACACCTACTCAGCTGTTGGAAGGGCTTTCTATTTCCCAAGGAGAACCTGTGAAGGCTGCTCTAGTCTGACATTATGTAAAAGATAATTACTCTTACACATATGCTCTAACTTTCTTTTATTTATATGTTTCCCTTTGTAAGTTGAAGTAGACCCAATATTTAATTACATTCTTTCTTGAGTGGTGTTTAGTGATCATTACTGGGTCTCAATTGCATTAGTAATCATTATCAACATTTCTGTCACAACCAACAGTACTATTCATAGTGGGAAAATCCCTGTCTTGGTAACCCAGACGTTCAGGTGTGATCCTTTATCTTATCAGTGCTACGGACTGATCCGGCGGAGTTTGAATAAATGCTAAGAAAAAGATGCGCGGGATCACACCTGAACGTCTGGGGCATTTGGTATAGCAACATCCCGGGTGGCGTCACATCACTGATTTCTCGTCAATACATCAGCACACGTACCGTCCGCCCGCCGCTCAAGGCTGCATACTGCCCTTTCTCATGGCCAAATCGAAAGTATTCTACGGTTCGAAGGCCTCAGACACCTCGATTTTCCATTCGTACGACAGTTTCTTGAGGTTTTCTTCAAAAGACATATCAGGGCATGTCATGTCTGCTTTGAGTTATAACTGTTCTTACGACACACTTTTTCCGCAGGACGCGCTGGAATTCGGTCATTCTCTTGACGTGTCCATCGACAGTTGGAGAAGGAGCGCCCAGCGAGACCGGCACATTGAAGATAGCTCAGAGAGGTGTGCAGCCAAATGCGGCTTAGGTACCTGAGCTGATGAATTGATTGATGTGACACCACCCAGGGTGTTGCTATACCAAATGCCCCAGACGTTCAGGTGTGATTTGCGCCCATCTTTTCTTATCATTTATTGAAACTCCGCCGGATCAGTCCGTGTGATAAGATAAGAGTATCCGCAGTGCAGTAGCAAGTCACACCGAACGTCTGGGTTACCGAGACAGGGAAAATCCTTGAAATCAATAAGCATTACAAGAATTGATTCCATCATTGTTCTGGGTGATCCTTGATGTTTGATATGGAACCAGACTCACTGTAGTACATGCAGCACTCGAGAACTTGAAGAAGCAAATGGAGACAATTAATCTCAGTAATTGTACATGTAGAGTGGCCAATTTGCTATCACGAGAATGTATTCATTTATACCTTCTTCCAAATCCATCAAAATGGCCGTTACGGGCATGACAGACCGGACCCGCCCATCCTGAGGCTCTGGGCCTACCTTCAAGAGATGGGTCTACCTGTCCTGAAGACAAAAAACAGCCATCTTTTTGACATCTCCTGTCTCCATTCAACAGACGGGTTGAAGCCCTAAATTGGCATGGCTGATAGTATGGAGTTCAACTCCCCATGCCCGACATATTCATTGAAGTAGCATTTTTCTGCAATTCTGTGCCTCTGTTCCTAGTCTCTCTTGACAGACACTTTATATCAGTTCTAACTCGTACCTCGTTTGATATAAACTCTGTTCCTTAATTCCAGGCTAACATCCCATATGCATTGTTCATTTTTTAATTTTCTCAATGAATGGGGCTGATCACATCCTGAGGCCACTTCACTTCCAGAGCCTAGGAGTCAACTACTCAGGAGTGCTTGCAACTGAAAATCAGGCACAGAGTCTGTCGGCGCCATCTGTCGAATCCAGCATTTGGTCTGCAGCAGTATTTGGTGACACAAGGCTCACATGTTTATAGGATAAATGCTATGAAGAAATCGGGTGTGGTGTGTGGTACACTGTCAGGCTCTGTTTAGTGAGCATAAAATGAATGCATATATAGCTGGCAATCCAGGGTTCGACTCCCTGCATCTGAATACACAGGCCCACAATGTGCTGCAATGTTTTTGTTTTGCATCAAAGTTGTTGTTGTTCTTCCCTCCTGGATCATATATACTTTTATCTGTGCCTTGAGTCTGTTGCTTGAGTACTTTTCGAATAACATCCTGTGTTGTTTGTTTATTTTTGAAGTGGACAGTGCTGATCATAGCTAGAGGCAAGACAAACACATTTACAGGATGAAGCCTATCAAGAAATCAGGTGTGGTGCATGGTGCACCGTCAGGCTTTGTGTATTTGCTGAATGATGTGTAGGATAGCTGACAATATGGGGTTCAACTCCCCATGCCCGAATGCGTAGTTGAAGAAATTGTTTTTGTACCTCTACTCTAAAAATCCTGCCTCATTGCTGTTTTAAATTTCCTCGATGGACCTGGACTCTGAGTCTGAGATCATAGGCAGGCTAACATATTTATAGGATGAACCCTATGGAAAGTTCAGGTGTGGTCATCAGCGTTTTGACAGAACACTTGTGATCTTTTGATGCTTGTGGGCTTGGCGACAAGCTCGCAAGATCAAAAGTGCGAAAATATCCCCACTGTGCAATGATAAACTTCGCCCTATTATTAAAAGTTGATATCTCTGTACCTGTAAACAGTCGCCTCACCACCTAATGTGCCCCCAAAATTGCCGTGAACACGCTTAAAGGAAGTTATTTTTGGACTGAATTCCGAGCTTGTGAAATTCCGGACTTAACTTGTGATCTTTCGACCTTTTGGAGATTTGGCTAGAGCTTGTGACCTTTTTGGGCCTTGTACAAGGTCACAAGCTATCTGTCAAAAGTCTGATAGTGTATGGCACACTGTCAGGCTCTGTTATACGGCAAGGGATAAATGCATAGCTAGCGGATTGGGGTTCAACTCCCTATGTCTGAATGTGAAGTCAACAAAAAGCTCTTTTTTGTACCTCCATTCCGAACATCCTGGAGTCATTGGGTGACTTCCCGTAAGGCAAATTTGTTTTTTTCAGACAAATTGCGGTGCAATGATGGCAAGTGTGAGGCATACAAACAGTTTGTATCCATGTCGGTTTCCCGTAAGACACAATATACTACCTTGGACACTTTGACAGCATGACCATCACCATCCAAAATGTCGACCAAAGATGGTGCGGCAACTTTGTGGGACCTGGCGCACAAAGCTAACCGTGACAATTTTCATTCGACCTCTCGAATGTGTCCCGCAACACGCTCTCGATTGCGGCTTGGCTGCTAACACACCTGTGTGTACAACGACGTGGGGGTGCTGAAATCGAACGAGCAGCTTGAGTTTGGACAAAACTTGTGGGAGCTATTTGAGGATGAGCAGGTATTCCAACGCCACAGGAAGACCTTCGAGCTCAGGGTGGCGGACGGCGGACGAGATGACCTGTGTGAAACAGTGGTTGATGGACACGTGGGAGATATGATGCTGATCCGTTGCCTTTTTGGGTTTGTTTCGATGATTTTTTTTTGTTTTGTTTGGGGGGTTAGGACCCCCCGAACAAATCCTCGTTTGTTTGAGGGTCTGAACGAGTGTACGCGAGATCTGAGGCCGACGGGGTCCTGATGGGAGCCCCGGCTTCTCGGCAAATTGACTAAATGTGTGATATTTTGCAAATCTGCCTTGAGGGAAGTCACCCATTGTTGTGTTTGTTTTGAATTTTCTCGATGGGTCCAGATGGTGCTGATCATAGCTATAGCCTGAGGCAAGGTGAATATATTTAAGATGAACCCTGTGAGGAAATCGGGTGTGGTGTATGGCACACTGTCAGGCTGTCTATGGAATATTGTTCATAGATGCATGACTGGCAAATGGGGTTCGACTCCCTGCACCTGAATGAGGCAATAACCAGAAACCTTTTGCTGATCATAGCTGGGCCTAAGTTACCATATATTTAGAGAATGATTTAGAACTCCCATTCCTGATTCTGAATAGTCTTTCATATAATTGCATTGGTCTATTTTCCAATTTTTCTTGGTGCTCCTGATCATGGGTGAGGCTCATATATTTAGAGGACGAACCATATGAACAAGTCAGGTGTGGTGTATCGTGCACTGTCAGGCTGTCTCATAGCTGGCAATTGGGGTTCAACTCCCTGCATCTGAATTTATGGGGCCATATCTTTTGTTTTGCATCAGAGTCATTTTGTTCCCTCATACGGGGTTTGACTGCTGAAGGTCTGGGGCCGAATAGTTGACTGGATGGTATCAACATTTGTCTGTGCCTTTGTTCTTTGAGTACTTCCGAATAGGGGAATTCAAACTAGACGTGCGCTTTTGCGCTTTTCACGCTTTTCGCGCTTTTGCGCTTATTTCCGTCAAGCGTGTGAGCTTCGGCAACATTCGGCACGCAGCTGCCTGTGATGTGAAGTCACTGCTGCCTTTCTTAGATAGCCCCTATGATCTGACGGACCTCACTGATAATGGCCATGATTCAAGTGCAGTGTCAGGTCCCGTACCGGGACCGGCCGGACCCGGATTGCAATTCCACCGGCCGACTTATCCCGCGGATCCGGCTCTCTAATCTTTGCCACTCTATTGGATCTTATTGTTAAAGGTCGTCCTTATTGTTCTTACATCTTCTCCATCTCCGGATGACTCACAACCCTTATTGTCTTTATTGTACTTCCCGGATCATTCTCGGATTTTGACTTTAGTATAAATATGTAGTATTGTAAAGTAGTAGCCTCAGTTCGAATATCGACTTAGTTGGTTCCCTATTACCTTCTCCCTCTAGTCTTTGTCTCTTCGGAAATCGGGCCTCGGGCGTATTGACGGGCGCAGCGCACGAGCTGAAGCCAAGCCCGCATCCGGTCGGAACCCGTCTCGGCCGCCGCCGGAATCCGGCGGATCCGGAACACCGCACTTGACATGCAGACAGATAGATATGTATGCTGTTAACCTCCCCAACACCTCCCACAGTCTTGTCTCTGAGCTAAATACCTCTACAAATCCTTCATGGGTCAGGAATTCACATACTTGTTAGGATCAGCACTGTGGGGAGCCATTAGTGTGGTTACAGTAAGTAATGTAGAAATAATAGTATCGCGTCGTGTCGCATTAGACTCGAAATTTTAGGCCTGTGACTGTGTCACAGGCGGCTGTGTGCCGAATGTTGCCGAAGATCACACGCTTGACGGAAGTATGCGCAAAAGCGCAAAAAGCGTGAAAAGCGCAAAAGCGCACGTCTACTTTGAATTCCCCTAATGACATCTGGTGTTCACTTTTTAATTTTCTCAGTGCACCTGAGATATGACCTGTGGTGTTCATAGGTAAGACAAACATATTTGGAGGATGAACCCTATAAAGAAATCAGGTGTGGTGTATGGTACACTGTCAGGCTGTCTGTAACTAGTATATGAAGATGTATAGCTGACAATCTGGGTTCAAATCCCTGCATCTGAATTTGTGGTAACTCCAGAGTGTTTTTGTTTTGTGCATCAGAGTCATTTTGTTCCCTCATAGCTGGTGGATGGTGCAGTATAAACATTTTTTGCCTCGGAATAGCTCGGATGATGTCCTGCCATGTTCTGATTCATTGTTTATGGTTGAATTTCCTCAATGGACTCCCTGGAGGGTGCTGATCATAGCTGTACTTAGCCCGAGGCTCCTATATTTACAGGATGAAGCATACATACAGGATAAAGCATACATAGAAATTGGGTTTGCAAGAAACAGGGGGTGGCTGTGATTGCATCTGGAGACAACAGCTACAAACACCTCTCCTCCTCGACGCGTCCATGACCTCCGTCCCGACGCCCATCCGGGCAATAACGACGCCGCTCCGGAGCAGCGCCGCGCCGCCGATCCCGCCCCCCGCGCAGCTGTACGAGCCCCTCGCGAAAGCCGTCCTCCGGCGGCGCCTGACGCACCGCATCTTCCCGGGCACGTTCCTCGTCGCGCTCCTCGGCACCGTCTCCTCGTTTCTCTGGTTCGGGCACCGGTTTGGGGTGGGGAGCGTGTTGGGGGCGGCGGGGTGTGTGTGGGTGGGCGGCGTGCTGCCGGTGGTGGTTTTGAGGAAAGGGGTTCTTACGGGTGTGTTTCGTTTCGTTTTTTTTGCTGGATGTAATAATGTATTGGATACGCACGACGCAGTGACACGCACTAGCGCCCCGTCGCCGCTGCTCCTGCTCCAAAAATCGCTCGCGCCGCCGTTGAGCGGGCGCACGGCCGCGGCGCTGCAGACGCACGTCGTCTCTGCGCTGTGCGTCCTCGCCGTGCACGTCGCGCTCGACCCGGCCGTGCCTGTGTTCATCAAGTCCCGGTGCGTCCCTTTCTTTGTCTTTCTACTCTACGCAGCTAACGGCGTATTCGCAAACAAGAAAACACCCGTTCACGCCACACCCCGTGCTCGTCCTCCTGGCACTGACGCAGTGCATCCTCGCGGGGCTGTACGTCCTGCGCGCCATTCTGCGCGACGTCTGGGTGTTTCCGTTCCGTGTGCGTTCCTTTCGCGCTTTTCCTTTGTTTCTTATTTATTATGTTATGGAAACGGTTACAGCGCCCCTCCCTGACGCCCTCCCCAAGCAGCGTCCTCGCGCCCCTGTGCCTCGCCCTGCTCGCGCCCCCCGCCGCGCTCGTCGTGCTGTTTGTCGTGTTGCCTGTGCTGAGGCGCGTACCGATCGGTGTGTGTCTTGCGTGTCCCGCTCCTTAAACCTCACACTAACGCACGCCCAGTCTCCCTCCCCCTCCGCCCCCTCCTCCACCCCCACCTCAGCGTCCTCCGCTTTACGCCCCGCGCTGCCGCCCTCGCCGCACAGACCGCCTGGGCGTGGGAGGCCGCCGCGGGCGTGTGGGGGTGGGGGGTAGGTGAGGTGGGTTGTTTTTTTCATTGGGTGGTGCTGTAACTTACCTCCTCTAGCCCCTCCACACGCACCACGCAACCCCCACCGCCCGCGCGCGCGCGCTCGTCTCGGGCATCTCAGTCGCGAAGACACCCGCGCCCGTCCCCTCCGCGTCAGTGTCGGGGTCGGGGTTCTCGACGCCGTCTTCGTTCGGGGGATCGGGATCGTTCTTCGCCCCCCCACCCAACACACCCAGCCCGCCCTCCGTTTCAGCCGCGCCCTCGGTATCGATCTACACCCACCTCGCATACGCCGAGCTCCTCCGCCTCGCCTCATCCTATTCCTCCCCTTCCTCCTCTTCCTCCTTCCCCTCCGCCAATTCCGCCCACGCCTCCTCCAATCCCGCCCAAACGGCTGCTGACACAGCCGCTGACTTCCCCGACCCCGCCGACTTTGCCGCGCGCACGAACGGGATCTTTGGCGCTGACGGCGAGGTGTGGGCGCGCTTGGTACGGGAGGCGCTGGTGTTGCTTGGGAGGGAGTATCGGGTGTTGGTGGGGCGGGGGGTAGCTGCGGCCGGAGCGTCTGCGTCTGTTGGGGCGGGGGCGGGGGCGGGTGGTTCTGTGTCTGGTGCGGCGGGCGCGAAGGGTACGCCGGGGCAAGGGAAGGCGGATAAGGCAGGCCAAGGCAGCGTAACCCCCGCCCCGCTGCTCAAGAAGGACATTTTCGCGCCCTCGCCGCCGCCCAAGGGGGGCACGATCGAGGCGATTTTGGGGGTCGTTGCGGCTGCGTCGTCTCCCTCTTCCTCCGCTGTTTCTGCGTCCGGCTCTGCTCCCGCGGCCCCTCGAACGCAGACGAAAACAAAAGGGCAGATGGAAGGACAGAAGGAAGGGCTGACGGAAACAGACGGCGAATGGCAATGGCGCCCCCTCCTCCGCGCGCTGATTCCGCTCGTCCCGGCGCTGCCGAGTTGGGTCCGGGGCGCGGTCGACGTCGTGGGCGACCTAGCTCTGGGTAGCACGACGGGGAGGGGGAAGACCACAATGGGGAGACGGATAGGGGGACTGGTGCCCCGCGCATGGACACAGGAACGCGCGGGCCGGGCAGCGGCGGGGTGGGTCCCGAGGCGGGAGGTGGTCGTTGAGGCTGTTGGGGGTGCGTGCTTTTTTGCTTTCGTTTCCTTCCTGCCTTCCTCTTTCTCGATGCTTCATTCTACTTACGCATGCTCACACCCACACAGTCCTAACCCACCTCACCTGCGCCTCGCTGGCCGAAGACCGCTTCGGCGTCGTGCAGCGGGACATCCCGCGCGTCATGGAGGCGCTGGTGGCGTTCCTGGGCGCGGTGGAGGAGGCGCAGGCGGGGCTGGGGCCTATGCCGGAGGGCGGAAAGGAAGGGGAGATGCCGGAGGCGGAGAAGGAGGTGCTGGGCGTGTTGGGTGTGTTGGGGGAGGTGGAGAGGGAGGCGGGGGGTGGGAGTCGCCAAGGGGGGAAGGAGGGCAAGGAAGGGAAGGAAGGGAAGGGGAAGGGGAAGGGGAAGCGTACAGAGGAGGAGGAAAGGGCAAGGGAGGAAAGGGCGCGGGCACGGGCGGTGGAGGCGGCGCATTTGGAGGAGGCGCGGGGTGTGTTGGGCGAGGTGGGGGATGGTGAGTTGATTTCGTTTCGTTTTTTGACGGTGTGGGGTTGGGGGTGTGTACGATTACTTCGGTCATCGTCGCTGATCTCCGCCTTGCTTCCCTTCCTCTCCCTCCCCCTCCCTCCCCCTCTCCTTCCCTCCCCTCTCCCCCCTCCCTCCCTCTTCGCTCGCTAACCCACCTCGCAGCCCTCACCGACGGCATCGCGCGCATCGTGCGCACCTTTGGCGACAAGCTGCGCGCGTTCCGCTTCCCCCCGCGCACGGCGGCGCGGTTGCAGGGGTTTGTGGAGTATGCGTAGGGCGGTGCGGTGCGACAGGCTACAAGTCTCCGGAGAGGGGGCGGGTACATACATACATACGTAGGGTAGAGTGAGAGGCGGGCAAGAGCTGATGCGAAAATGTATATTTTACAATTTTTTTTTGAATAATTTCTTCCGTGGTGCGCCAAACTTTGGTCCAAGGTGACCTCTTCGCGGCGTGCCCAGGATCTCTCAGTTTCCCGTCCGGTATTCACAACCTCGCAACCATGGAATTAATATTGGGACTTGCTGCAGCTTTCTGCGATTCCAGAGAAAGAAAACCCCTGATCATGAATTACAGTAATGATCGCATCAATACCTGCGCTCTCTCACCGTCACTAGCGCTTGACTCGAGCTCACCCACCGCTTTGCGGTGCGGCTTGCTCTTGACCACCACACCACCACTTTGCGACGCTTAAAGGACCTCTCTCCGTCAACCTTCTTCTGTTCGTCACAGCATGGAACGCGTCGATGCGGTTTCGCAGCGATCGCCTGCACTTCCCGCCGAGCTGGAGCAAGCAATCTTTGAAATGGCCGCCTTTTTACGGCCTCGGTTAATCCCCAAGTTCATGTTGGTTGCGCTGCGTGTTAAAATATGGCTCGTGCTTTCCCTGTGATTCTGGTTGACTCTTTTTTCACAAGTGATTAGGCTGGAGCCGCTTTTGTACCGGATCATCGTTCTGTATCCTTCTTCTTCTTTACAGCACAAACCCGTTAATCCTCACGGTCCACCCACCATTAAGGATGACGCCCTCATTCCACTCATTCGTTCCAAACCATCGGAGTTCTTCCGGAATTCAACACGTCATCTATGCATCGCCCGCGATCTTCCAGAGGAAGGGGCCATTGTCCTGTCCACCTGTTCTTCAATTGAAAATCTTTGGTTGGCGGAACAGACGTGGGGCAATCGTCTGGCGCGTGACATGCGATTGAAACGGCTTCATTGCATGTTGGCCTCCATATTTGGGGCTCGAATCGACTTTACACACCGGTTTTTTTCCTCGATAACACATCTCGAGATATTTGATGTCTGGAGCCACACCGCACGGGAGGTTTGGTCTGGACTAAAAGACATTCCGAATCTCACTCATCTCGCATTTAACGACCCGAATTACCTCCCGACATGTCTCGCTCTCCTGCCGACGTGGGAATCCTTGCGGGTTCTGGTTATTTTACTCCTCTCAGACAGCGGTGCAGAGTTGGTACAACGATACAATGTTCCTGAATTGGCAAAGGAGCTCCGGTTTGTGGTCATTGTTTGTCCCGACTACCTCGAGGATTGGACCAATGGGGCGCACATTGGCCGTGATTATTGGCTGGTCGCTGAGGAGCTGGTTGCAAAGCGTAAATCGGGAGAAATCAATCGTATGTCGGCTCGCATGTACTGGGTACTGGATTAATGATTTTCTCCTTTAGCCCTCAATTACTACATCTCAGATGCAGATACCGTCTTGTCGGATTATTGAATAGCAACGAAGTAGAGTGTCCGTATAGAGTGTCTGTCTACGACCTTGTGTTTCTGAAGGATTCTGTGTCGATCTGCAATTGATTGAATGGTCAATGCATAAGGTACAGCGGCACAGACTCGATGGGGAATGTACTTACACGAATAATTTCGCGTATATCGCTGAGAAACAAAATGCGAATCAGGGTTGTTTCGCGCGAGGTTTGTCACAATTTATCGGTGCCCCCGGAATTGTGCACCAAGGACGATGGAAGTACGAAAGGTGCCTCGCTCATACTGCACACAAGAACCTACAAGGACCCTTCATGAAATGCCAGACGACTCCCTTGAGATGTTCAACTTGAGAAAGGCTCAACCTGTACCGAAAAGCAAATTCCGAAACTACTTAGGTATTATTTTTCTGAACGAATTGGGCCTTTCTGTAGTTTTCTGCGTAATTTCAAAAAAAAGACCTGAGGCACAAGTAAGTGAATTACAGTAATGATCTCATCAATATCTGCCTGTCAAACCATCTCACTGACGAGTCACCGTCACGGGCGCTTGACTCGGCTTGCTCTCAACCACAGCCACCGCTTTGCGGTGTCGCTTGCTCTTGACCTTCCACACCACCACTTTGCGGCGCTTGTACCAGAGACTACTCAGGAAACCTTCTGGTGTTCGTCACAGCCATGGATGTCGATCCAGTTTCACCTGCACTTCCCGCTGAGCTGGAGCGAGCGATCTTCGAAATGGCCGCCTTTTTTTGGCCTCGGTCGATCCCCAAGTTCATGTTGGTTGCGTTGCGTATTAAAACATGGCTCGTGCTTTCACTGTGACTCTGGTCAACTTGGTTTTTGATGCAAGTGATTAGGCTGGAGCCGGTTTTATACCGCATCATCATTCTGGATCGTTCTTCTTCCGTACAGTACAACATCAAATCTGGGGATGGTCCACCCACCATCAAGGATGATACCCTTATTTCACTCATTCGTTCGAAACCATCGGCGTTCTTCCGGAATTCAACGCGACATTTATGCGTCGCCCGCGATCTTGAAGAGGAAGGGGCCATTATCCTGTCCGCCTGTTCCGCAATTGAGAATCTTTGGCTGGCGGCGCAGACGCGCGCCAATGTTCTCGAAGTTGATATGCGATTGAAACGGCTTCATTGCATGTTGAGCTCCATATTTGGGGCCTCGCAAATTGACTTGACACACCGGCTTTTTTCCTCAATAACACATCTCGAGATATTCGATGTCTGGAGCCACATCGCACCAGAGTTTTGGTCCGCACTAAAAGACATTCCGAATCTCACTCATCTCGCCTTCAACGACCCGAATTACCTCCCGCAATGCCACACTCTCCTTCCGACGTGGGAATCCTTGCGGGTTCTTGTTATTTTACTCCTCACAGATAGCGGCGCAGAGTTGGTACAACGATATAACGTCCCTGAATTGGCACAGGAGCTCCGTTTCGTGGTCATTGTTTGTCCCGACTACCTCGAGGACTGGATCGATGGGGCGCACATGAACCGTGATTATTGGTTGGTTGCTGAAGATTTGATTGTAAAGCGGAAATCGGGAGAAATCAATCGTATGTCGACTCGCCTGCCCCGTGTACTGGATCGATGATTTTCTCTTTCAGCCCTCAATTACTACATCTCAGACACTGTGGACAGTGATACAGATGCCGTTTCGTCGGATGATTGAATCATAGCGAGGTACGAGTGTCCGTATGGAGTGTCTGTCTACGAGAGACTAATGACCTTTGGTGTCGATCTGCAAATCAACTGAACGGTCAACTTGAAGGATGGATCTTTCAATGTACTCTATCATCGAGACCATTGTTTGCCGGGTGGGTCGGTTCGGGGTCATCCAGGGTGTCCGCACGAGATCGTGTCTCATAAGGCACCCTGACCGGGGGCCAACGTTCAATTGCAGTGTACACTATACAAAGGCACAATCTCACGTCTTCTCCAGTTTTGTTGTCGACACTCGAATATGTTCAGGATAATACCTTCCAGCACCGTGAGTACAAGACGGCTGTACCCTGATCGCCACCCGTGGTAGACAAAATGTCCTACCTAGCATGTTCAACAACAAATATGGAGACGACGTGCGGGCACATGTTTCTCTTTCTTGAGGACAAATAGGTCGAGAGACACGGCTGTTGGGTTGCGAATAAACATAGGAGATACTTAAGTACAGGTGCTGTGGAAAGCTACCTGACACGAGCTGAATACTGCAGCATCGTAAGATGACGTTGATACGAAAGTAAAAATCGCCTACAAGTTCCCAGGCTCGACGCTGTGAGCCTGATGAAGGGAAGTTCAGTGCTCTTCATTGAGAGGCCAATGTATGAATTCCCCAAGCTGTCGGTTAATTTGGAGGTAGAAGCAGATGAGAAATAAGGGGGGAGTATGGACGAGACGGGTCCGACCATAAGCGGAGCGGAAGGAACGTTGCAAGACAGAGGAGAATGGTGGAAATAGATTGAAGAATATAGTCCATAGTTGGTCGACGCGGTTGTCCGGACTCCGCTGTCTTTCAAATATTCTGACCGTTCTAAGCACTACCAGAGGAAGTTGCAATCTTAGATTATCTTACCAAGCAGCGAAACTGCAGTCGGGGACCATGGAATTAACTCTCTTTGGCCCGGGCTTTATCGCTGTTCGAATCGATTTTTTGTAGTTTGCGGACGTCCAGAAATTCGCAGATCTTGATACATCAAAGGCGCAAAAAAAATGCTGAATATCTGGAGGCCTGCTTTGTCCTATGTCTGAGTGTGGATCGGTAACTTCAGAAGTTAGGAATTTACATTCACACGTCCGACGATGTGAACCAAACGAACGGGCGGGATGCAAATCGAAACGTGGGTGTATTCATTCCGCCGAAAGCCGGGTGAGTATTGTTGTCCTTCCGGCGTGATAGTGGTCGTCTCCTCGTGCGCCATCGAGGACGGCTGTCACGCAACTAGTGGCCTCGATAGCTCTTGGGTAGGTCGGGACCGAAATTGGACCGAAGCACTGTCAAAGACATTGCGGCAGAATAGGCAAGTAATCCTCACAAGAACGCACATGGAGAGAAGTTATTCGTAATTGGCCTACCGGCATTGGACGCACATCGCGGGCCGTGAGGAAAGAAAAGGGCCGGATGGGAAAATGCTATCAATACTAGCATCGCTATTTTTGCGGGGTTTATTTCTGTTCGTGTGAGCGATACTGCTCCGCATTAACAGACTGAAGCACAAAGCAGGATTTATGGTACCTCTCAGTTACCACTATGTAAGCGAGAGGCACCATACTGCGGCTGCTCCCAATTCATGGTCGAAACCCGGTAAGCTCATGGTAATGAATTCTATTGCCTTGAAGTGAGTTGCAGCGTCGGTAAGCATTAGCGGCAACTCACTTCGGATGTCGCGCAAGCCGGTTTAGCCCACCGTCCCCTGCGAATGTAAGGCCAGGGATATGGGCACCGAGGGAAAACAACAATCATTCGCCGCTGTTTATATCGTTCATCAAAGTCAGTCGGTGACTGAACAACCGAGAATGTGAAATTGGCACCTAGTCATTGGGTCCTTGCTCGCGGTTCGTTGCCGTTCGACCGTTGATAATTATGTACACGATGCCGCCGGTAAGATTGTTGCAGACTTGAATTCGGAAAGAAGGAATCGTGTGCTGATTGATCGTCTAGGTTGTAAGCGGAAGGAATTCTCGAGCAGTATTATGTTAACTTGGCGACCCTCCCCGCAGCCCGGACTAGCTCCTGGTCGCCCGCTTGACAAGATTGAACTAAGGAAGCTGTTCAAGTGGGTCTGGGCTCACCTGTTGTTTTCGTTCGACATTTTGTGAGCTGGACAGCAATACAGTAAGGGTCTGAACGCCGCCGCCAATTCGCCGCGCGATGATCAAAGGAGGGAGCGGAAGGACGTCGAGACAGGAAAGGACAAATGGAGGGAGAAAGGAAAAAGGTTGGGTGGTGCGTCGTATTCATTTATGCAAATGAATGGGCCAACTTGAATGTTCAGATGTTCTAGACGAGAAGGATCCGGTGGTAAAAGCAAAGAATCCTGGCGCCCATGAAAGCGCACAAGAACGGTGAGGAAATGTCGCCGAACTAAGGGGACCACAGATAGATAGTTCAGGAAAGGTTTACAACTGGGCCCTAGGCATTAAATTACATAAGAAGCAGAGGGAAATACCAGATATGATGCTGGCGCGATTGCGGCGAGCAGGAGCGCTATGAGTCGGAGTATGACGGTGTGCAAGCGTGTTACGCACTGCGGTACAGATGTCTCGGGGCATCGCGGATGTCGATGCATGGCGAGAGGTGTTATCCTGCGGAGGGAGCGTACTACTTAGCAGTCATAAGTTGGAGGGCGTTGATCTATAGCGGATAGCGACAGCGAAGACGAGTGGGAGAGGTGCGCAGCGGCTATCAATGTTGATGATGACGTCATCGATCATCACGACACGCAGGCAATCAAAGGTAAACAAACGCGTCGCGAGCGATAAGTGTTCGTGCAGCGCGTCGGAGATGAACGGGGCAGGGAACGCGAGAAAAGGTCCGGGGTCGGAGAAAAAGATTTCTGTTAGCACAACCGGGCACCGCGCCGCCACGGGAGAGCCGGGAGTGCGGAGAGAGAAGGTTGAAGTACTAGTAGGACCGTGGTTCGTCTCTTTTCACACCTCTAGATGTACTATCACGATCTCTCGAAGGTTCCGTTGCCCATTTTTCCTTTTCCCCTCGTATCGGCACGCCTTATGACGGATACCCGACTTCGTTCTCATCTCGAAGTCCTTCAGGTTCTGTGACGATATAGTAACGATATGAAATATGATTCTTGAGAATATGTGTGTCGTCTGCGTACTAAAAACTGGAACATCGCGTGTAGGGTAGATATTAGTGATCTTTGAACTGCGCTCACTCCATCAAACAGCTATTCGTCTTCCCCCACTTACACTGTTTCCAGACATTTCAAGATGCCGCCGTTCACATGTACCTTAGGCTTCCTCTAGCTCGCAGCAGGTGTGGTTTTTCAATCGTACATCAGCAGAGATCACCCCACTAACCTGGTACAATCGTATCCAATGCGTGGGAGGGGGATCTAATTTAAAACAGGGATCTATTTCCGTTTTAACTTTGCCCTAAGAATACCACGCAGCTTAAACTCAGATCCGTGATTCATACTGGACTCCAAAGTGAGGGCATCTTGCTCATTCGTAACCACAGAAGGATCTTCTAGGCCAAGGCAGAAACTATGGCACGAACGACTCGTGGGGGACAGGTGATCCCGACGAAGGAGCACACGAATTCACCCAATGCCCGACTTCTGAGTTGCTCGGCATTGGTAAATATAACTCACTATCCGTACCCGACTTTCCGCCCACGACAAGTGAAAATGTCTGGCTTGAATCCACCGAGTTGGGTCGGTACATTTACAATGGGTTACCGATTGCATTTTTGGACGTTGAAATACAACAGCTTTGTTTATTTTCATCAACGAGCTTTCGCATAGTGTGCATTTTTTCGACGGCGACAAATGCAAACCTCTGAGATGAATCCAGCGAGTTGGGTCGCTGCATTTAAAGTAGCTCCACGATTGTATTTTCGGACATTGGAATGCAATAGCCTTGACGCCTGTATCTTCGCACATCAACATGTTTCGCATACCGTAGAATTGGTAAGTCCGCTATCTGTGTTGCCGCGGTTCCGTTCGCCGTTGAACCGACGTGAAACTCCCTAGCCCGCTCTAATGATTACTGAGTGAGCACGTCGCCCCGAGTTAGCCGGAAGGGCCGACCAGCACTATAAAACAGGGTTGCGAAAGCCTCAGAGACTCAACAGGCTTTACCTGCTCATTTGCCTACCGCGCAATCCCCAGCCCCGGTCGCAATGTTGTCCACGACCTTTGTTCTGCTCGCCGCTCTCGCGATTGTGTCCGACGGTACTACCTCTGCTCTGAATCTAAGTGTGTCGCACTGACGAGCGTTTTTAGCGGCGCTCACTCGTCGTGTGGTGTGCCCTGACGGCAACACGGTGACTAACGAGGCCTGCTGCGCTCTGTTCCCCGTGCTCGAGGACATCCAGGCGAACATGTTTGACCTCGACGACCCGTGCGGCGACGCCGCTCATACCGCCCTGCGAGTCTCGTTCCACGACGCCATCGGCTTCTCGAACAGCGACCCGAGCTTCGGGTATGAAATTATATTTTCGTCTCCCTGCTGATACCGTAGCTAATCAATGCGACAGTGGTGGCGCAGACGGCTCGATCTTTATCTTCGGGGAGACTGAGCTTTCCTTTTCCGCGAACCTCGGCATTGCCGACGCCTTCAATCTCGAGACGTCTTTTATCGCAAAGCACAACATCTCGGTTGCTGATTTGTACCGTCTCCCATCAACGCATCTACGGCTGTCCTACTAACATCTATCATAGCATCCAGTTCGCCGCCGCGGTCAGCTTGACTGAGTGCCCCGGTATCCTTCGCCCGACATTCATGTTTGGCCGTGTCGATGCCCAAACCCCTGCTCCGGATGGCACCGTCCCCGAGCCTTTCCGTACGTGCTAGCACCAGTATCAATATGTGACTTTCTCAATTCCTCTCAAGAGACCGTCGATGCTATTCTCGCCCGTATGGGCGACGCCGGCTTCAGCCCTGCAGAGGTTGTCGCCCTCCTCGCATCGTAAGCAATTTAAGGTGTCGGTTTACCCGTAGCTCACTCTCTTGTCAGCCACTCGATCGCCGGAGCCGACGATATTGACCCAACACTTCAGGGTTTACCCTTTGACTCGACACCCTCGGTTTTCGACACCCAGTTCTTCGTCGAGACCCAGCTCAGAGGCACCCTCTTCCCCGGAACGGGCGGAAATCAGGGCGAGGTTGAATCTCCCATTGCCGGCGAACTCCGTCTTCAGTCGGACTCGGAGCTGGCCCGTGACTCCGCCACGGCTTGCCTCTGGCAGGCGAACGTCAACAACCAGGCGCACATGGCGTCCAGCTTCCAGGCGGCGTTTGCGAAGATGCAAGTCCTCGGCCATGACGTTTCGACACTGGTCGACTGCTCAGAGGTGATCCCCATCCCCCCGACCTTGGCCGCCAGTGCAGCCCAGGCGTTTTTCCCCCCCGGCCTCACCCACAACGACGTCGAGCAGGCGTGTGCTACCACGCCGTTCCCAACGCTCCCGTCTGCCCCCGGGCCAATGGAAACCGTCGCTGACATGTACGTTATTCCCTTGTATATGCAGTTTTCGCAACTGACCGATTATTGTCCTTCAGCATTCAAGACCCTGCGACCGATGGACCATGCCAAGACGATGGGTCGGGTTGTACTGCCGATCTTACCCGGCGCCGTTAGAGTGTCTGATGCGCCCTTCGAAATTTTGCGCGGTTCTGCAGCTGATGTATGTTCCTCCTGATTATCTAGCTGTCGTGTGGCAGTATGCTGTATTTGTGTGGCAGGTTTTTCGAAATAATTTCACTCCTTCACAAAAAGAATCATCACTTGAGTATCACAAGAATTGTACTGCGCGACAAAGACTTAGCGATCACAGTTTCAAAGGTGTGGATCCGAGAAAACATCCTCCTGGAGCGTCAGAACTGCTTACTTCAGTTTATGTTGACTTTAATGCAACCGTGGGAAAGGTTTGATGGATTGATGCTGACGATCCTGACGCAAATCAACTCACATTAGTGGAACTCCAGACGATTCATTGAGTATGTATCCACACTTTTCTTAACACTCCTCCTGCTGATTTGCTTTTGTAAAAAGTCTGTTGCCAACTGACCGAATGGTAATGCGCAAGGGACACATACGAGTAGCCAGGTACCTTCCAGTACTTTCAAATATGGCACCTATGCAACCGGGGATCAACAAGTGAGTTTTGTTCTTGACCAAGAAAAAGAGACCACCGAGCAACAAGAACAAAGAGCAAAAAGATGGAAAACGACCGAGTCACGAATTGGCCCTTCTTGCATCTGAAGGCAGTCAAATCGTCGAGGCTCTCGACGCAGTGCCGGTTGATCAGACCGGTACTCGTGTCTTTCTTGCTGTGCAGGCTTCCAGCCACAATTCGAAGTTCTTTAGATGCATACCTTTTTCCCAACCCCGTTCGGACCGTTCCCGCTGCAACGCTTCAGACATCGCAGCTCACTCACAACGAACGCCTGTGACGGTTTGGTTATGAGTCAAGGGTCGCGACGATAGGGTATGGCACACTGACAATCGCGATTAGTTTCCGGGGCTGGTGTCCCCAAGTTCGATTTTGGTGTTGACCACTGTCCATCTGTTGGTCGAGTTCAAGATAAGTAAGATTCGTTTTGCTCAGTGGATTTGTCTGCCAAGCTGAGCTGTGTCGACAGGAGGTCGCGAGCTATTTCTGCTGGACTTCGGAGAGCGTCGACGTTGGGGGAAAGCATCCGGATAAAACATGGAAACTGTCTCCTCTACCCCAGGTGAGAAAACAAAGCCACTGATCCCAGAGTGACAGCTGTAAGGTACGTGGGGTAATGTTGTCGCAGCAATAGAGTCCGGTTCCCGAGAGAGGGCGGGGAAACCCTTCAACACTTCGAGGAAAGCGCTTGCCGAAAGGCGGGCCGGAATCTCGAGGTGCGTTGCAGAATCCCATACTTCGTTTTGCGACGAATTGGTGATGGCGAAACGCTGGGGTGGACGGGGAAAGGTATCCAGGGGCGGAACTCCTGGAACTTCCCGAGCCAAAGGCGGGGTCCAATATAGAGAGGTCTCCAAAGTCTGGACGAAGATAAGGTTCCCTTCCAGTCACCAGTGAGTCTGAGTCAGTGACGACAGAGCAGGGTGAGCTGGCCTTCAATTTTGCTTGTGTCTTTTCGAGCGACGCGAATTGTTTCTTGTGAAAGATGAGTTGGGCTTTTTGTGCGAGAGGTGTGTGCTGCTCTTAGGGACAAAGACGGCGCAAAGGGATGGAGCCGTGGTGCTTTTCGCTTGGAGTCTTTTGCAAAAGACAAACAAGCCAGACCAAACATCGCCAACATTTGATCCTATGCACGGGTAATTCCGCTTCTTTACAGTTGACCGCCACAGTCTTCACCATCTAGCGTATTCATCTTGTCTACCTCTTGCCGCTGGTCTATCCTCCTCACCAAAGGATCAGCGATGGCAGCTTCGGACCTCGCCGCTTTGTCGCCGGTCGTCGAATCACCAGTGACCAGACGGTAATTTACTCGTAACTCGATCGACGACGGCTCGACTTGTCATTGTCTCCTCTTTTCCCTGCCCCCAGATTGTCACCGTAGATGACTCTCGACGACGCACTTCTGCCATCCCGAAGCTTGTTTTTAGCTGCGCTCAGGTGCCTAAATAGGGGCGACATGCCGCATTCCCTCATCGAAAGGTGTCCCCTGTCGTTTTCGTGCTTTGTGGCAAGAGATCGGTGGCTGTCTTTTTTTGGGCGCCCTAAGGCACGGCGACTCGTCCAGACCATATTCACAAACCCCGATATCAGCCTGATTACATCGAATCCACCCTCAACGCCCGCCAGCTCGTGCACTACACTCACGCCACCCGACGAAGCACACCTGTCTTCTTGGAGACTTCCCTTGTCTTACCTTACCGGAGAAGGACGTAACAACGCGATTGGCTGTACCTCGTCCTCCCTGCTCCACTTCATTTCCCTCACGATAGTGCCGTGTGACTTCTCACCCGGTCCTGCCTCTGAAATCAATCCTTTGGCCGCTCAAGTTGGCGCTTCTCGGCCCTCAATGCGGCGCCGCTTCCTCTGGTGCAAGCAACTCCCACCACCTGCGAAGGAGAATGAAACCGCCGAATGTCCTCCCTGATATGTTATGGACATCCATCCTCCCGTTAAACGACTCTGCAGACGCTTTACCTCCCGTTTAGAAGTGGTGGTCGCCATCTGTCAGGTTGCTGAGGTCAGTAGTTCATTCGGGCACCACAATAATATATCTGATAACTCGTTACAGCGCACTCGGCGCTCCAAGCCGGACGCTGGGGCTATAGCTTTGTGGGTGAAAGATATCATCGACGGATTCGCCGATGCAGGGTGCGATGGGTCGGACATTTCCCTGTCGATGCTGGGCAGCATCTTCCGCTTCTCGCTGTAAGACCGCCGATTTCGTTCATATCGCAGTAAATCAATACCCACATGGAGTCTTTTTCGTCGCAATCTTCTAGCTATGGAGGACATTATCCGACGTCCTCGTGTGCGACACCTACTCCCACTTGTCCTACCTACACCGTACCTCCCTTCTCTCTAGCCCCTCCACACACGACACGCAACCCCCACCGCCCGCGCGCGCGCGCTCGTCTCGGGCATTTCACGCCCGTGCCCGTGTCCTCTGCATCGGGCTCTCGATGCCGTCGTCGCTGTCCATGCGTGCGTCGTCGGCGTTCGCGCCTCGGTCTTCTGGGTCGGGATCGGGATCGTTCTTCGCCCCCCATCCATCGCCCCACCCTCAGCCCCACCCTCAGCCTCGCCCTCGGTATATCGATCTACACCCACCTCGCATACGCCGAGCTCCTCCGCCTCGCCCCCTCCTCCCCCGCCTCTTCCTCTTCCTCCCCCTCTTCCTCTCCTTACTCGTCCTCCCCCTATTGCGCCTCCGCCGCGCCTCCGCCCCCGCCGCAGCTGCTGACACAGCCGCGGCCACAGTGCGAAAGGACGGCATCCTCGTCGCAGACGACGAGGTGGGGCGCGGCTGGTACGGGAGGCGCTGGTGTCGTTGGGGCCGGAGTATCGGGTGTTGGTTGCGAGGGGGGCGGGTGCTGCGTCATCTGGTTCTGTCTCTGGTGCTTCTGGTATGAGGGGGTGGGTCTGGTGTGGGTGCTGGTATGGGAGGTGTGGCGGGTTCTTGGGCAGGGCAGGGGCAGGGCCAAAACCAAGGCAGCGTAACGCCCGCACCGCTGCTCAAGAAGAACATCGTCGCGCCGTCGTCGCTGGCGTCTGGGCGGGGGAGTACGATCGAAGCGATATTGGGGGTCGTTTTCTCCCTCTTCGTCCCCGTCTCCTCCCGCCCCGGGCTCGAACGCGCATCAGTCCTCGAAAGCGCAGCCGCAAACGCGGACCCAGCCGCAGACGGAATGGAAATGGCGCCCGCTCCTCCGCGCTCTGCTCCCCCTCGTGTCGGTGTCGGTGTCGGCGTTGGTGCCGAACTGGGCGTTTGAGGTGCTGGATCTGAGTAGGACGCGGGTGGGGATGGGCAAGATGGGCCTACTCTTCCTCGATTCATTCCGCTTACGCGTCCGCCCACCCCTCCCGCCTACGCTCACCGCCCGCCTATCCACAGCCCTAACGCACCTCATCTGCGCCTCGCTGGCAGAAGACCGCTTCGGGGTCGTGCAGCGGGACATGCCGCGCGCGGTGGAGGGGCTGGCGGTGTTTTTCGGTGCGGTCGAGGAGGTGCAGGCGGACTGCGGCCTCGAGCTACCATTGGCGTCGAGGCGACGCCGGAGGGGGAGGAGGAGAAGATGCCGGAGGGGAAGAAGGGGATCTTAGGCGTGTTGGGGTTGTTGCGGAGGCGGAGAAGGAGGCGGAGGCGGGGGGTGGCAGTGGGAGGGGCAAGGAGGGGAAGAGTTAAGTGGAAGAGGAGGAGAGGGCGCGAGCGCGAGCGCGGGCGGTGGAGGCGGCTCATTTGGAGGAAGCGCGGGGTGTGTTGGGCGAGGTGGGGGATGGTGAGTTTCGTTTCCTCGTTTCCTTTCAGTCTGTGGGGTGGGTGGTGTACTGCATATGTGGCCGGTGGGCGGGCTGGCGGGCAGACCTTGGAGTCGCATAGGATTAGTGCAGTGTCGTCGCTTGCTACCCCTCCCTCATTTCCGCTCTTCTCTCCGCTCTCCTCTCCGCTCGCTAACCCACCCCTCATCTCATCTCGCAGCGCTCAGCGACGGTATCGTGCGCACCTTTGGCGACAAGCTGCGCGCGTTCCGCTTCCCCCCACGCACAGCTGCGCGGCTGCACTGCAGGCGTTGGTGGAATATGCGTAGTGCGTAGTGCGGCGGTATTATACGCTACCGCGTCGGCGGTGTTGTGCGTCAGGCGGTGTGAGGGACGGGGAACGGCTGGCGACCCGCTGACAGCCTACAGGTCGCAGTAGATTGAGTTTATGGACGTCGGAGGAGGAGGATGCGTACATACATCCACATACGCCGAAACTTTGGTCTTGTTTTGTCGGGGCTGGCTTCGGCTTGCTCTCGACTACATCAACCTCTTTGCAGCGCTAGCGTCGAAGAGATCTCTCAACATTCTGGTGTTCTTCACAACCATGGAATGCGTTGGTCAAGTTTCACCTGCACTTCCCCCTGAGCTGGAGCGAGCGATCTTTGAAATGGCCGCCTTCTTTTGGCCTCGGTTGATCCCCAAGTTCATGTTGGTTGCGTTGCGGATTAAAATTTTGTACCGGATCATTATTGTGGATCGTTCTCTTTCTACACACAACAATGTCGAATCCGAGAATGGTCCACTCACCATTAAAGATGACATCCTCATTTCACTCATTCGTTCCAAATTATCGGAGTTCTTCCGGAGTTTACAGCTGTTTCCGAAAACCTTGAGACACGTCGCGCTTTTTTGCCGCTGCTCAACTTTTGATCGAGTGATACTACTGGATTTGGCTCGGCTACCCTCGGCTAGGCTCGGCTCGTGTTCAGGAATCGGTCAGCTGTTTCTTGAGTGAAAATACAGAAACTAGGTGAAGGAGGGTCATAATTGCACGCTGACCAAATGTAACACTGGTTATTATGGAAATGCCTTCACACATCCCATCACTTGCATTTTAAGGTGCATTTGCCAGCGGCAGTTTCGGCTGGGCACATTCGGCTGTTGTCGGCTAACCAAATCCGGTAGTCCTTATCACTCGATCAAAAGTTGAGCAGCGGCAAGAAAAGAGCAACGTGTCTCAAGGTTTTCGGAAACAGCTGTAACACGTCATTTATGCATCGCCGACGATCTTACACAGGAAGGAGCCATTGTCTTGTCCGCCTGTTCTTCAATTAAAAATCTTTGGATGGCGGGACAGACATGCCAGTGGGCTAATGTTCTGGCAGTTGATATGCGTTTGAAACGGCTTCATTGCGTGTTGACCTCCATATTCGGGCCTCGAATTGACTTTACACATCGGCTTTTCTCCTCGATAACCCATCTCGAGATATTTGACGTCTGGATCCATACCGCACCAGAAGTTTGGTCTGGACTAAAAGACATTCCAAATCTCACTCATCTCGCATTTAACGACCCGCATTACCTCCCCACATGCCTCACTCTCCTGCCGACGTTAAAGTCCTTGCGGGTTATTTTACTCCTCTCAGACAGCGGCGCAAGGCTGGTACAACAACACAACGTTCCTGAATTAGCAAAGGAGCTCTGTTTTGTGGACATTGTTTGTCCCGAGTACTTCGAGGACTGGATCAATGGGGCCCACATGGGCCGTGATTATTGGCTGTTCGCTGAAGATTTGATTGCAAAGCGGAAATCGGGAGAAACCAATCGTATGTCGGCTCGCCTGCCTCATGTACTGCATCGATTATTTTCTCTTTCAGCCCTCAATTACTACATCTCAGATGCAGATGCCGTCTTGTCGGATGATTGAATAGCAACGAGGTACGAGTGCCCGTATACTATTTCGCCCAATGGGTCTGGAAATGCACAATGGGTCTGGAAATCTGATCTCCCTCTCTCCTCCCTTCCTCTTTGCCCCCGGTTTTTTTCGGAATGAATACCTGTGGTAGTCCTCTATGAGTGTATCAAATATCTAAGGGATCCGGCGAAGGGAAGGTGTTGAGAAAGCCTTGCTAGGACATCAAACTTTACGACATTTTGTGATGTATCCAAATTGTCTAGTTTCTGGCTTCCTCATTTGCCCTAAACACCCAGGAAAATTTGAGCGACATTTTATATCATGAATAGCTTCCTTGGTATCTTCAGAAATTTTTACAGATGCGTGTTCGTAGCACATTGGAGGAAAGTGACCTTAGTCACATCAGGTCACAGATGTCATGCCTCAACACTTTTCCTCTAATGCGCCACGAATTCTCACCGGTGGGAAGTTTTGAGGGAATATAACATGTTCTGCATGGTATATGGTGTCTCCCAAATTTTCCCGGGTGTTTAGGGCAAATGAGGAAGCCAGAAACTAGACAATTTGGATACATCACAAAATGTCGTAAAGTTTGATGTCCTAGCAAGGCTTTCTCAACACCTTCCCTTCGCCGGATCCCTTAGATATTTGATACACTCATAGAGGACTACCACAGGTATTCATTCCGAAAAAAACCGGGGGCAAAGAGGAAGGGAGGAGAGAGGGAGGTCAGATTTCCAGACCCATTGTGCATTTCCAGACCCATTGGGCGAAATAGTAGATCGTCTGTCTGTCTACGGCCTCGTGTTTCTGGATGATTTGGTGTTGATCTACAATCACTGTAACTGGATAGTCAACTTGAAGGATGGATTTTTCAAGCTAAAGGCGCACTCAATCGTCGAGACCATTGTGTGCCGGGTTGGTCAGTTCGGTGTCATTGAGCCGGGTGTACGCGCGAATGAGAGATAAATTGTGTCTTAGAACTCATAAGGCACCCTGGGCGGAGAGAAAAAAATTCAATATTGCAGGGAAGAATACACAAAGGATAAAACCGCACGTCTTCACCATATTCGCAGTCAAACATGTTTAGGAGAATACCTTCCAGGGTCGGTGAGTAGTACAAAACGGCAGTACCCTGATCGCCACCTCCTGGTAGACAACATGTCCTACCTAGCATGTTCGACAACGAATATGGAGACGACGTGCGGTCATATGTTTCTCTTTTCGGGAGAGCAGCCAGGTCGAGAGACACGGCTGCTGGGTTGCGAATAAATATAGGAGATAATTCCGGATGTTGTGGAAAGCTACCTGACACAAAAGTTGCCATCGAGTCCCCAGGTGTGACGCTGTGAGCCTGGATGAAGGGAAGTTTGGGGATATAAGCAGATGAGCGGAAAAATAAGGGGGGGAATATAGATCGAGACGATCTGACCATAACCAGAGTTGAACGTTGCGAGATGAGGATGGTGGAAAGGGACTTGAAGAACATAGTCGATAGAATAGACGCGGTTGCTCGGACTCCGCTGCCTTTGAAATATTCTGCGGCCGCTTTTGTATCGTTCCAACCACCCAATTTTCACCCCTCGGCAAGTTAGGGTCTAGATACTGGAAACCCTTACAATCTTACGGAGCAGCGAAACCGCAGTCGTATACCACAGAATCATGAAAATCAATCACCTGATGAGGCCTTGCTGGGCATTATCGCTGTTCAAGTGGATGTCCAGCAATTCCCAGGGTTTGATACATCCAAGACATCAAAAAACCTGAATATTGGGAGGTCTGTCTTGTCCTTTCGCCAGGGTGTCTGAGTGTCTGAAGGTGGATCGGTCGCTCCAGAAGACAGGATGCATTGGTTTTACATTCACACGTCCGAATGGCGGGGACCGAACCAAACGAACGGGCGGGATGCACTGATGCAAACCTTGAAAGGTTGGTATATTCCGAGCCGGGTGAGTAATGTTGTACTTACTGTGAGTGTAAGACCATCCGGTCGTGTTCTCGTACGCCGCCGAGGGCTGTCCCGCAACTAGTGGCGTCGCTCTTCGGGACCGAAGCGCTGCTTTACCTTGTTACGGTACTACGGCGAAATAGTCAAGCAAGTAATCTTCACGAGGACGCACATACAGAGAAGTCATTCGTAATTCGCCCACCGCCATTGGACGCATATCGCGGGCCTGTCACCCGGCGAGGGAAGAACAGGGCCAGACGGGAAAATAGTGCTATCAATACCGGCATCGCCATTTTGCAGGGTTTATTTCTGTTCGTGTGAGCGAGACTGTACCGGAGTACCGGACTGATGCACAAGGAGGATTTATGGTACCTCTCAGTTACCACTATGTGAGTGAGGAGCACCATACTGGGGCGGCTCCCAATCAATGGTTCATACCCGGTAAGCTCATGATAAGCAATTCTATTGCCTTGAAGTAAGTTGCAGCTTCGATAAGCATTAGCGGCAACTCACTTCGGATGTCGCGCAAGCCGGTTGAGCCCACCATTCCCTGCGAATGTAAGGCCAGGGATATGGGCACCGAGGGAAAAATAACAATCATCCGCAGCTGTTTATATCGTTCGTCAAAGTCAGTCGGTGACTGAACAACCGAGGATGTGAAATTGGCACCTAGTCATTGGGCCCTTGCTGGCGGTTCGTTGCCATTCAACGGTTGATAATTATAAGCGCACATGTACATGATGCCGCCGGTAGGATTGTTGTAGAGTTGAACTGGATTCGGAAAGAAGGGATCGTGTGCTGATTGATCTTCCAAGTTGAAAGCGGAACGAATTCTCGAGCACTCGATAGCCTGAGTATTATGTCAACTTGGCGACCCTCCCTGCACTTGCTCTGGACCAGCTCCTAGTCGCCCGCTTGACAAGATTGAACTAAAGAAACCGTTCAAACGGGTCTGGACTCACCTGTCGCGTTCATCCCACGTTTTGTGCGCTGGACAACAATATTGAATAAGCCAATTCGCCGTGCGAGGAACGGCGGAGGGAGCGGAAGAGAGTCCAGACAGGACAGGACAAATACATCGAGAAAGGAAAAGGATTCGGTGGTGCGTCGACGCATTTATTTATGCCAAATCAATGGGCCAGCTTGAATGTTCAGATGTTCGAGACGAGAAGCTGTCAGAAAGATCCGCGCAAGGTAAAGCAAAGAATTCTGGCGCTCAAAAATGTGCATAAGAACGTGGAGGGAACGTATCTGGAGGCCACCTAAGGGTCACCAATAGTTCAGAAAATGTTCACAAGCAGGTGCTAGGTAGTATATTCAGACGCAGCGGGGAATGCCGGATGTGATGCCGGCGTGATGCCGGCGAGCAGGAGCCAGCCTTAGACTTGAAGTTAGAGAGAGTACAGTACAAGCGTGCCACGAAATGTACAACAGATGGTGCGGGGAATCACGGATGTCGATTCGGGGGAGAGATGTCTTACTGCGGAGGGAGCGCAGCAGCAACAAGTAGTATCTATGCCCTTGAAGAGGTACTGAAGACCTAATCTTCTGGTGGTCTCGGTGGAAGAGGGATGTGGATCTTGATGTGGATGCTGATTGTGACGGCATTGATCGTGGGCAAACAAGGCTCAACAAACGCGTCGCAAGCCGCCGCGCCGCCGCGCGTCTGAGGTGAACGGGCAGGGAAATGCGTGGAACGGTCTGGGGGTCGGAGAGAAGTGGAGCGGGGGATTCTGTAGCACGACCAGACGCCGCGTCGCCACGGGAGAACCGGGAGCCCGGAGAACTTAGAGAGAAGGTTGAAGTACTTAGTGGGGCCGTGGGTCGTCTTTCTTTACACCACTAGATGTATCACCACGACCTCTCGGAGCTGTCCGCTGCCCATTTCGTCCCTTCCCCTCATATCGGCACGCCTCATAACGGATACCCGACTTTGTTCTCATCTCCTTCATGGTCTATCGTGATATGTGCGTTGTCTGCTGAACGCCGGAATGCTTTTCGTTCCTTTCCCAAACGCTCCACAAAGAAATGAAAATAAAAATTCACTGCATCCAAAAGCCATTCGTAAGTATTCCTTGAGTATTCACTGTACGCTGTTTCCAGACATTTCGCATGCACCTCAAGCCTCCTCAAGCTCGCAGCAGGTGCAGTTTTGCAATCGTACATCACCAGATATCACCCCGCCAACTTGGTACGATTTTATTGAATTTACAGTGTACTTACACGATCCGTGGGAGAGGGATCTAATTTAAAACAGGTTTCTATTTCCGTGTTTGCCAAGCAATTGCCAAGTGTTTGCCGTAAGAACTGGCGTGCCGTGAGCCATGCCGAAATTCGTGCAGTGATTTATGCCGACATCCGAAGTATGTAATTCCTCTTCCACCTCCTCCTACCTACCGGAACTACAGGAAGCCTTTCAGTCCAAGTAAGAAACTGTGGCACAAACAACTCGCGAGGAAAGGCCATCGCCGGCGACGAGATGGCAACAAATCACCCAATACCCGACTCGGCACCGGTAAATGTAACACATCATCCGTACCCGAATTTCTGCCCACCCCACGACAATGGAAATCTCTGGTATGAATCCACCCAGTTGGGTCGGTACATTTACAAATGCCTCACGATTGCATTTTTGGACGTTGGAAATACAACAGCTTTGCTTATTTTCAACGACCTTTGCGCATCCCGTAAGCATGTGCATTTTTTTCGACCACGACAAAGGAAAGCTCTGATATGAATCCAACCAGTTGGGTCGCTGCATCTACGGTGGCTTCACGACTGCATTTGAGGACGTTGGAATGCAACAACTTTGGACCTTTTTTCTTCTCACATCAACGAGCTTCACATACCCTCACATACCGTGGTATCGGTAAGTGCGCTATATGTGTTACCGTGGTTGCGGTTCCCGCTGGACCGACGGGAAAGTCCCCAACCCACTCTAATTCTTATTGAGTGAGCATCGCGTCCGGGGTTAGCCGGGAGGACAGACGAGCACTATAAAGGAGGGTTGCGAAAGTCCCGAGAGACTCAACAGGCTTTACCTGCTCATCAGCCTACCGTCCTCAGCCCCGGTCGCAATGTTGTCCACAACATTTGTTCTGCTCGCCGCTCTCGCCATTGTGTCCGACGGTACTACCTCTGCTCTGAACCTACGTATGTCGAACTGACGAGCATTTTTAGCGGCGCTCACTCGTCGTGTGGTGTGCCCTGACGGCAACACGGTGTCGAACGCGGCTTGCTGCGCTCTGTTCCCGGTGCTCGAGGACATCCAGGCGAACATGTTTGACCTCGATGAGCCGTGCGGCGATGCCGCTCATACCGCCCTCCGCGTTGCGTTCCACGATGCCATCGGCTTTTCGAACAGCGACCCGAGCTTCGGGTACGAAATTATATTCTCCTCTCATACTGAGACTGACGAATGTGACAGTACTGGGGCAGACGGCTCGATCTTTATCTTCGCGGAGACTGAGCTTGATTTTGGTGCCAACCTCGGCATCGCCGACGCCTTCAACCTCGAGGTGCCTTTCATCATAAAGCACAACATCTCGGTTGCCGACTTGTACGTCCTCCCGCCGACACGGCTATGCCTTTCCTACTTACATCTATCCTAGCATCCAGTTCGCCGGCGCAGTCAGCTTGACTGAGTGCCCTGGTGTCGTTCGCCCGACATTCATGTTCGGCCGTGTCGATGCTAAAGCCCCTGCTCCGGATGGCACCGTCCCCGAACCCTTCCGTACGTGCTTGCACGAGTACCAATGTTGACTTTCTGAAGTACTCTCAAGAGACTGTCCCTCAAATTCTGGCCCGCTTCGCGGACGCTGGCTTCAGCCCTGCAGAGGTTGTCGCCCTCCTCGCATCGTAAGCAATCTCTACGTGTCGTTTTACTCATAGCTCACTCTTGTTAGCCACTCTATCGCCGGAGCCGACGATGTTGACCCATCAATTTCGGGTGTACCTTTCGACTCGACGCCTTCAGTCTTCGACACCCAGTTTTTCGTTGAGACTCAGCTTAGGGGCACACTCTTCCCCGGAACGGGCGGAAATCAGGGCGAGGTCGAGTCTGGAATCGCCGGCGAGATCCGCCTCCAGTCGGACCACGAATTGGCCCGCGACTCAGCCACGGCCTGTCTCTGGCAGGCGAACGTCAACAACCAGGCGCACATGGCGTCCAGCTTCCAGGCGGCGTTCGCGAAGATGCAACTCATCGGTCAGGACGTTTCGAAGATGGTCGATTGCTCGGAGGTCATCCCCATCCCCCCAACCTTGGCCGCCAGTGCAGCCCAGGCGTTTTTCCCCCCCGGCCTCACCCACAACGACATCGAGCAGGCGTGTGCTACCACGCCGTTCCCAAATTTGCCGACTGCCCCCGGTGCTGCGGAAACCGTCCCTGAGATGTACGTTGCTCTTCTTGCATATGCAGTCCCAAAACTGACCGATCATTGCCCTTTTTCAGCGTTCAGGACCCTGCGACCAACGGCGACTGCCAAGACGATGGGTCGGGTTGTTCTATCGGTTCTGCACGCCGCCGTTAGAGACTTAGAGTGTCTCATGCGCCTTTCTTTTTTTGCACGAATCTGAAGGTGGCGTATGTTGTTCCTAGTCATCTAAATGTCGTATGGCTGTAATATGGCCGTGTCGTAGTACTGGGGCAGCGTTATGACGGGCTTTTGAAATACAATTCACTTCTTCAAAGAAATATTCGTCGCTTGAGTACATCACGAAATGCACTACGGGACAAACATTTAAAGATCACACTGCCGAAGGTATGAATATATCCTCCTGGAACGTAAGAACTGCGGTGCTTACTTCAGTTCCTCAGTATGTCCAACTCTAATGCAACTTGAACCGTGGGAAGGATTTGATGGATTGATGCTCGATCCTGCAGACGTAAATCGGCTTACATCAGTAATGCAATGCCAGATAAAAGTCATGGAAAGTATACCACAGTTGAACCAAATACGAATTACAAAGCGCGTAAAATGAAGAAAAGATCGTCAACCAACGGAAATGTGGGCGAAATCCACGACTACACGCCCAAGCCACTCACCAATGTAAGAGTCAGGCCAAAATTTCTCCCACAATCTTTCAGGTGCAGTGCAAAACCAAGGCCGTCAGCAATGGGGGCCGTAAGCGTCGACTTGGCCAGATAACCTGGAAATCACACTCGATTGATGGCCTCTTGGCGCAAGGTCCTTTTGGTACTGCACAGGGCTCCTTCTAGTATGCATAACATTTCGAGCAAGACGTCATCGTAGTCGTTGTTCGGCAAGTCGATGCTCAGTGCCAAATCTGTGAGTCTGGTGAGGTGAAAGTCGAGGCAATATGGCGAGCCGAGGACACTCAGGTAAAGAGACCGTAATGCCTCGAGCCATCCCGCACCGTGGCCCTCGTCGTCCAGCCCTCGAATGAGATGACAAGATGATCAAGGCACACGCTGAAAGTAAGAAAAGAGTTTGTGCACAGGGTCTACTGGTGAGAACTTATAGAAAGTGCTACGGAGAGAGGACGGCCATGCTTTGCGAAATTCTACACCTCGTTTTTGGACGAATTGGTGGTGACGAGTGACTACAGACGGGGGTGCTGTCGACGGCGACGGCGCTACGCGTCCGTGCATGGGGAGGCAACGGACAATTTGGTATGGGATGGAATGGTCAGAGCGGGGTGCACCACTTGATAAGTACTGGCCTTCACTTTTGGCTGTTTCTTCTCGAGCGACAGCGAGCGACGCGAGCCGTTTTGTGAGTGGGGCTTTGATTTCTGGGACAGCGGTGCGTTGCTCCGAGTCTCTAGTTTTAAGAAAAAATACGGTGAAGATAAATGGAGGGCTGCGACGGAGACAAAGAATCCCAATGGTAGGTCATCCCAGTATTCGAGATGGCCTGCATGGTGGTTTTCGTTTTTCGCAAGGAGCCTTTTGCCAAAGACAAACAAGCTAGACTAAACTGGGCCAACGTTTGATCCTATCAACGGGTAATTCCGGTTCTATCGAGCTGACCACGACCGATCGCTGACAATCTTCACCGGTTACACCCCCCATCGTCAAAGTATCCTTGGTCCACCATATCTCTAAAACTCGTCGATACGCAACGGCAGCTTCGTACTTCGCCGCTCATCGGAGGTGTTCTCGGCTTCTAGCTATTCAAGGTCGGCCTTCTTGAGACTGTCGTACCCGTTGGCAAGTCGTACTACCCTTCTGGCCCCCATAAAGATCCTTTGTGGAGTAGATAAGTGCGTAATAACCCGACTGGTTGCTCCTCCTACATTTCATTTTCCTCGCGATGGTACCGTCTGACCTCTTACCAGTCCTGCCTCTGGAACGGCAGCTTAAGTTGGCGTTTCTCGCCTCGACACTGGTCCCAATGCGGGGCTTCCTCTGGAGAAAGCGACCCCCATCCCCAAGAACGAGATCAAAACCGCCAAACGTTCTCCCCGACGTTTTATGGACGTACATCCTCGCTTTGAACGACTCTGCAGACGATTTCCCTGCGCTTAAAAGTGTCGTCGGTGGGGTGGTCGCCATGTCTCAGTTGATATCAGTGTTTTATTCGGGCACCACACTGATAACCCAATGCAACACACCCAGCACTCCCAGTCGAATCGCGCTATAGCTTTCCGGGTGACGGACTCATCATCGACGTAGTTGCCGAGGTAGTGCCCGACGGATCGAACATCTCCTCACCGATAGAGTATCTGCCGCAGTGCCGCTTCTCACTGTAAGATCGACTATACCCTTCATATTATAGAAAATACTAATACTCATATGGAGTCGCTTTCTTCGCAGTCTTCTGGACGACATCCGAAGTGCTATGGAGGGCATATCTCTTGCCAGCCCCGTTTGTCACTCCAATTCCCCTGAAGCCTAAGGGCTGCTGGCGCGCTTCAAAACCAAGCTTGATGACGCGTATCGCGATCTCTGGTTCGTCTTCCATGCCGCAGCTTAGGTAGTCTTACGCCATGGCCAGCTCCATCTCAAAGTCCAGGAAACACAACTCTCCATCCCGCTAACACAGCTCGCAACACAGCGGACACAGCTCGCGACACACACCAATTCGCCGGACGACGAACCGAAATACTGGGCAATGCCAACGTTCACTTCGTAACTGGTAATATCCATTATCTGGCACAAACTTGAAGCTGGCACTCATGGTGTTTCCAGAGATATTTCAAGAAGCCGCCCTTCAAGCACCCCGAGTCTCTTCAAGCTCGCGGCAGGCGTGGTTTTGCAGTTGTATCTTGCGTACCTGACCCCGAAGACGGGTACAGAATCTATTTCCGTTTGCCAAGCAACTGCCAAGCGTTAGCTAAGAATAGATCCGTGATTCATGCCGCATTCCGAGGTATTCAATTTACCGACCTACCTACCCACCTACTTACCGGAACCACAGAAGGCTCTTTCAGCCCAAGCCAGGAACTGTTCCACAAACAATTCGGGCGTCCCCGACGACGAGATGGCAACAAATCACCCAGTACCGGACTCCTCTTCATTGGCACCGGTAAATATAACACATTATCCGGACCCGACTTTCAGTTTCTGCCCACGAAAACTCTGGTATGGATCCACCGAGTTGGGTCGGTACATTTACAATGTCTGCACGATTGCATTTTTGGACGTTGGAATACAACAGTCATACTATTTTGCATCCCGTAAGTACATGTGGATTTCTCGACCACAACAAATGGAAATCTCTGACATGAATCCACCGCTGCATTTTCAGTGGCTTCACGACTGTATTTTTGGACGTTGGAATGCAACAACTTTAAGGTCTTTATCTTCTCACATCAACGAGCTTCGCATACCGTAGAATTGGGTAAGTGTGCTATATGCATTACCGCGTTTGCGTTCGCCGTTGAACCGACGTGAAAGTCGCCAACCCGCTCCATTGCTTGCTGTGCGAGCACGTCGCCCCGAGTTAGCCGGAAGGGCCGACGAGCACTATAAAAGCAGGGTTGCGAAAGCCCCAGAGACTCAACAGGCTTTACCTGCTCGTTTGCCTACCGCGCAATCCCCAGCCCCGGTCGCAATGTTGTCCACGACATTTGTTTTGCTCGCCGGTCTCGCGATTGTGTCAGACGGTACCACCTCTACTCTGAACCTCCGTTAGTATGCCGAACTGACGGGCGTTTTTAGCGGCGCTCACTCGTCGTGTGGTGTGCCCTGACGGCAACACGGTGTCGAACGCGGCTTGCTGCGCTCTGTTCCCGGTGCTCGAGGACATCCAGACGAACATGTTTGACCTCGACGACCCGTGCGCCGACGCCGCTCATACCGCCCTCCGCGTCTCGTTCCACGATGCCATCGGTTTCTCGAAAACCAACCCGAGCTTCGGGTATGAAATGATATTCTCCTCTACCATGCTGATACAGCGGCTGACGGATGTGGTAGTACTGGCGCAGACGGCTCGATATTTATCTTCGGGGAGACTGAGCTTTCCTTTGGCGCCAACCTCGGCATCGCCGACGCCTTCAACCTCGAGGCGCCCTTCATCGCGAAGCACAACATCTCTGTCGCCGACTTGTACGGCCTCCCGTCAACCGTTTACGTCACCCCTACTTACATAGATCCTAGCATTCAGTTTGCCGCCGCGGTCAGCTTGACTGAGTGCCCCGGCACCGTTCGCCCTACATTCATGTTCGGCCGTGTCGATGCGAAATCCCCTGCTCCGGATGGCACCGTCCCCGAGCCTTTCCGTACGTGCTTACACTAGTATCGACGTTGCCTTCTAAAATCCTCTCAAGAGAACGTCGACGTTATTCTGGCCCGCATGGCCGACGCTGGCTTCACCCCTGCAGAGGTTGTTGCCCTCCTCGCATCGTAAGCAACATCTATAAGTCGTTTTACTCGAATCTCACTCTGTTCTCAGCCATTCAATCGCTGGAGCCGACGATGTTGACCCATCACTTTCGGGTTTACCCTTTGACTCGACACCCTCGGTCTTCGACACCCAGTTCTTCGTCGAGACCCAGCTCAGGGGAACCCTCTTCCCCGGAACGCCCGGAAATCAGGGAGAGGTCATGTCTCCCATCGCCGGCGAGCTCCGCCTTCAGTCGGACTCCAATTTCGCCCGTGACTCGGCCACGGCTTGCCTCTGGCAGGCGAACGTCAACAACCAGGCGCACATGGCGTCCACCTTCCAAGCGGCGTTCGCGAAGATGCAAGTCCTCGGTCAGAACGTCGCGAATATGGTCGATTGCTCCGAGGTCATCCCCGCCTCCGCACCCATCGCTGCCAGTGCAGCCAAGGCGTTCTTCCCCCCCGGCCTCTCCCACAGCGACATCGAGCAGGCATGTGCTAGCACGATGTTCCCGAATCTCCCGACTGCCCCCGGTGCCAAGGAAACCGTCGCTCAGATGTACGTTGCTCTCCCTGCGTCTTCAGTTTTCAAAAACTGACCGATTATTGCCCTTTAGCATTCAAGACCCTGCGACCGACGGACCATGCCAAGACGATGGGTCGGGTTGTTCTGCCGATCTTTCACGCCGTTAGAGCGTCTGATGCAATTTTCGCAATTTTTCGCGCGGTTCTGAAGCTGGTCTATGTTGTTCCTGAGTCATCTAGATAGCTGTCGTGTGGCTGTATTTGTGTGGTGGTTTTTTCGAAATAAATTTCACTCCTTCACAAAGAGATTCATCACTTGAGTATGGCTTCGGTTTATCAGTATCTCAGCTTTAACCCAACCGTGGGAAGGGTTGATTCTCCAGATCTGACGGCTATGGTAGGTAGGTAGAATTACACGGCAATCAACTTTGTTGTAATTCCAGACGATTTATTGAGTATGTATACATCCTGTTTCGTTGGGTAGGTAGGTAGGTAGGAACTGCCATAATTTTTATCCTGTTGATCTGCTTTCGTTGCAAACAATTTCATCAACCAACGGGACGTCGGTATGGTACATACTTATTAATTTGCGAGGGTGAGCACCGTTGATAATTACCGCATTTTCTAGTAATGGCATCCTCTATTTCTAGCGTTGCTTTTCACCACGGCGTACTTCGTCCCTTTGTATAAAAGCCAAGTCAGTTATTCAACGGGGCAATATACCCCGTCCCCCGTGCAAGCAGCCAGGATACCTTGCAGTATTTTCAGATATGGCACACATGCGAGCGAGCTCCGTTTCTGACCACGACGAAGATACCACCGAGCGAGACTGCACGAAAAGAAAGACGAAAAACGAGCGGCAGGCCATTCATGTCTCTGAAGGCAGTCGATCCTCGACCTCGACGCAGTCATAGTGCCGATTGAAGACACATCGATATCTCTGTCTTTGGTGAACAGTTGATATCACAGTCGAGAGCACAATGAATAGAGCCTGTTTTGAGAAATGAACGAGCTTGAGTCGGCAAAAAAATTATGTAAATGCACACCAAGCGGTACCGCGCTTGAAAGTAATGCCACAACGAACAAGCTCCACACAGATATTGCGCTTTCGGGGACTTCATGGCTGCAGGACACGTCCAACTGTACAAGGCAAGAGAGTCTGGTTTGGAGATAGACTGCGCTCTCAGAAGACTCCGCGAAAGCTATTACATCCCGGCCATATAATGAGGGCTGAGATAAAAGGCCGCGAGCATGGACACAAGGACCTATCCAGGGAGTGCGAATCCGTCATGACGCCGCGGATGAGCGCGAACGCGAGCTCGTTGCGGCTTGACTGACGGTGGGCTGTGCCGGGACCAGGGGTGGTGCGAGGCGGGCGGCGAGAGGGCAAGGCTGCCGACATCGCAGCCGGTGGGGGCTGGAGGGCTAGCATCCGATCTTGAGCGTAGTTGCGGCCGTTCCAGCGTGGAGCACATTGAAACGATGTGCATCTTCAAAGGTAGTTCCTCGAAGGAGTTTGACGGCTTGCTCTTGAGTACGGGTTGACGGCTTAACGGTTGGCTCTTGAGTGCAGCTTGACACAGTTTGAAAGGCTGGCGTAGGATGGTACAGTTCGACTGAAGAGATTCGAAAGGCTTGACTATATTGGCGGCGGACTGAAGATTTGTTTGTTCCGGGTGGCGAGACTCGGGCAACTTGGAATGGACTTGAGGCCTTGAGGTCTTGAGACGGGTACATGGTTTGTGGCTATTGGATTAGGGTTCCATATGTGTTGAGCTTTGCAGCTTAGGTGCCTTGAGACCGAGCATGCGAAGGACAGGAGGAAAGGGAGAGGTGGTGGTCAAAAGCAAGCGACGTGTAGGCACGTGCGATTCCGACGTCCACCTCAGGCTTGTCCAATGTCTAGACTCTCAGTGACTGAAGCTGGCTTGCCTTGTAAGCTTAGCCACTGCCAGTACCCGCAATAATGGCCGACCGTTCTACTAGTACTTCGAATAGCCGCGAGCTCGTGGTGCGCATCGACTACTCATCGTTCCCGCCATCACTCACGGATTTTCCTCGTTCTTGCTGTCCTCGATAGACCTCAGGACGTTCCAATGCGCCGATATAGCTGCAGCGCCGCCGTCACATGGCTGCACGCCCGTTCCATCCATCGTCTGGGGATACGTCGTGGTACTGCGCGAAGATGGTCACTGCCGGATTATCGACTACAGTCCGGGAGGATATCCATTGGCTGGTCCCTACCGGAGGCCAATGTCGCTTTGGGTGGGGAGTGTCGACTCTTCGAGGGCGATATATTCAATCCCGCCCCGCTTCTTTGGTGCATGGCGGCAGTGATACCGGGAGGATGAGAACGTGAGGCTGCCCTTGGCGCCGGAATGGCTTCACTCTTGCGTCCAGGATGACCCAGCTTTCTCGTCCATCCCTCACCTCGGAACTTTGATCAGACTCTTGGAGCAGCCACAAGCGCTCCATTCTCTGCTGGCCCGTGGGCTGAGAAGCTATTGCGTGCGGTGGCACTTCCATGAGGGAGGTACGACTGCAGGCGACGAAGCGGAGCGGAAGTGTTGATCACGACAACGCCGCGACTGTGAAGAGGGAATCGAACGTATCGATGTTTGGTGAGTATCCCCCCATGCATCCACAGATACGCTCGTTCTCTCTCGCTCTCTTCTGTACATAAATATGCTAACCCTTACCTCTACTTCCCAGCGCACCTCCGCGCCACATCCCTGCATCCACCTCTTTGTACTCTGCGCCACTCGCCGGCAGGTCACCATCCCCGACCGCTGCCCTCCGCGCGCGCTCTCCCTGTCCACCGCTTCTCGCGCCCCGAAATTCGTCTGTTGTCGCGTATTTCAGATCAGATACCGACCGCAAAAATTCCTTCGATCCACGCATGCGGCATGTAAGCATCTCCTTCGTCCTAGCACGATAAACGTCTAAATGCTCTGCAGGTTCTGTATGCGACGTTCGGGACGCCTATATCTTCTGGAGATATACGGTAATTCTGCCCAAGCCGAGCTCTACGCTATACCGAGCACGCTGCGGCGACCATGCATCCCGCTCGCGCCGTCGTCCTTCCTCTCCACAGGCTACTACCCGATCTTCCGCGACTACATCCTCGAGATCCTCGTCACCCCCCTCGGCCCCTCCACTCGCGTCCCCAGCCTTGCCGTCGATTGCCCCGTCAACGCCACCTCCCCATTCAGTACCGCGTCCTCTGAGCACCTCGCTTCAGCCAGCTCGTCGCGCGGCGCAACTCTTCATCTCGGCTCCGTACCCCCCGTGACATCCGCAGACCCGACCCTCCTCCTCGCGATGCCGGTCCTCAACCCCAGCGCCCTCCGTCCGATCGCCAGTTTGTGGTGGTCCTCACGCACGCTCTAACCCGCACCCTCGTCTTCGCTCCCCGCGCTCACCCGCTCTTCTTCCTCCGTTATCGTTACTTACGCTGTACCTCTCCCGTACACAGATGAGCCGGTTAGGCACCTGCACCTAGAGCGACAGACAGTGAGACACCTCGTGCTCCCCTTCTCCCCCTTCTCCCGACTATCCACCACCTCACCTCTCTCGAGCTTGGCAGCGGCTGTCGTGCAAGGCTGGGAAGCGGGCGGGTAGAGGTGGTGGCTGCACGATTTCCGCTCTGGCATATACACTATAGCCCGTATACGGCGAGGGCCTTCGTTTGCCCGTCGCCCCGTGCCCGTTCCCGCCGCTGTCCATCCCGCGCTGAATGTGAATGCCCACCGTTCACCGTCCGCACGCCGTCGACCCATCAAAGGCGTTTTCAGCATGCCCTGCACGAAGAAAAACGGAATGGAGAAGAAAGAGACGCATCCGCGCGAGGCAAGTTATCCCTCACCGCCATCATTCACACCCCCACGCGTCATATCGAGGCTCTCCGTCCCAGCACGCACACCCGTCTCCCCCTGCGCCTGCGCTCGCTACGGACCCAGCCCCAAATGCGCATCGACGGACTCGGGCTCGGCATCGCATCCCCCACCCGCCTGTCCCAGTCCCAGCAGCCCCTTCCGTGCTGACTCCGCACCGAGAAGGGTGTGGAGTCTGGACCGCCCCGCGCGCGCGATTGGGCTCCGGTGTGGTCGTTAATGTGGGATGCGGGATGTGGATACGGCCGCTGGAGTTGCGAAGCGAACGAGGAGGATGATGGTCGAGATGCGCACGAAGCATGGAGTGGAGAAGAAAGAGACGCATCCGATGCGAACCATTCCCCACCGCCACCCACCCCACGCATCATATCGGGCCTCTCCGTCCTAGCACGGACCCCCGTTTCCCCCTGCGCCTGCGCTCGCTACGGACCCAGCCGCAAATGCGCATCGATGAACTCGGGCTCGGGCTCGCTTCCCAGTCCCAGCCCCAGCCTCGGCTGACTCCGCCCCGAGAAGCATGCGGACTAGCTCTCGTTGTGGTGCGGTGTCGTTGTTGATGGGCGATGGGGGAGGCGCAGGGCGTGCGGCGGATGCGGTCGCTGGAGTTGTGGAGCGAGCGAGGAGGATGGTAGGCCGAGGCGGAGAGCGTATTAGTACCCGCCACATGCTACTTTCGGTGGCCGGCGCTGTCTTCTATGGGGGTCACCAGGGCGTAGATGCTCATTGTGTCTGCGAGTCCGTCGTAAGGCGGTGCTTTTTTGCCGATTTTGCTATAAACGTACGCGTCGTATCTTCTTGGCCGATCCACAGCGACAATGGTCATTCGATTTGTGGAATGGACGAGGAAGAGCATGGACTAGGCAGAGCAGGAATGAGTTAATCCCAATACAAAAACTGCAAGAAATTCTCGACTCGGAGGGCATTCCTCTGATCAAGCGATTCGGGTTTCTGGACATGTCACATGAAGATTTCTGCAACGAAAGTTTGACTCACTCTTGGGATCGCATCACAAAGCTTCGAGTTCGAGCTATATTCCGAGAAGGCCACAGGTAGGTGTGCCTTTACTACAGGGAAAGAACCCGGAATTTTAGTGCTCGTGCAAGCGGCGGAAAGTCACCAAAGAACCGATTTAATTCATACTAGGGATTGGTGAAGGACAGACGAAACACTTTTCTAACAAGACGGGGGGGTGCTACCTACGGACTACAGCTACGATACATATTGAATTAAATGATAAGAAATACATACTTACGGGTTCTGATTATAAGGAGGAGCATAGGTGAGGTCGAGAGATGCGGAGAAGAGAAAGGAGTGTAACGAGAAATGCTGAGAAAAGGAATAACGTGTGTGGATGCGGAGAGGAAAATGGCCCAAGAACGAGTCTACTTCTTGAGGTTATAGAGCGTACGGAATTTCTCATCCCTGAAACACCCCAATCAGCTCAACAAGAAAAGCACAAGAACAACAGAAACGACGTACAAGTCATCGCCCATCTTGTTCACCTCCTTAACCGAGGTGTAATCACAGTTTGCCCGGGTTTCCACGACGTCCGGACGCGCTTCGAACGCCTGCAATAACCCCCGCCGCTTGCTGCTAGTGTGATCGGAGGTTGCCGGGTTGTTCAAATGGCGCTTGAGCGCGTCCTTGCGCGAGAACGTCCTCGGGCAGCCCGTGCATGGGCGCTGGCACTGTCGGCGGTTGTGGGTCAAGATGTGGCGCGTCATGTCCGGGAAGTTGCCCGTCGCTCTGAGACAGCCAACCTCGTAGCACTGCACGCGACCAGTATCAAGGAGTTTGCACCCGCGGCGGAGGAGATACCAGAACTTGGGCGGGACGCCGTCGCTGTTAGGAGGCGGGAGGTTGTCGTCGGGGGCTGGGGAGACAGACGAAGCGGAGCTCGCGACGGCTTGGCGCTTGGTGCCGCGACGGCCTTGAGAACCCTTAGCCGGGCGCTTGCGTGCGGAAGGCGAAGGCGAAGTCGGGGCGGCGGTGCGGCGCGTCCTGGAACTAGAGGCGACAGGCGACGCCGAGCTCGACGATGCACTGGTGGCGTAGCGGGTGCCGTAGGAGTGGGCGTCTGAGGCAGGGGAAGACTGGGGAACCCCACGCTGAGGAAGTGGGCGCGTCTCGCGGGCAAGCATAGCGCAATATTCATCCATCTCGCGATCACGCCTATCGCAATACTCATTGGGCCCGGTCATGTCGTCGGAGCTATCCGAGTCATCAGACGACGAGTCGTCTGAGTCGTCGACTGCGTATGGCACGGGTGAAGGTGGGTACGCGACCGGGGTCTGGCATCGGACGACCTCCGGGGTGTCGGCAACTTCGTCGGGGTCGTAGGGGTAGAAAGGGCGCTCGGGGAGCTCGAGTGGATGGGGCGGTCGGCGTTTCGCGCAGAGAGCGTGGAGATCGGCGAAGATGTCTTCGACGGTCTCGAGGGGGTCGTAGACGAACGAAAGAGGCGGGGGGCGGGGGCGAGGCTCATCAGGGGGAGTGGGAAGGGCAGAGGAATCATAGGCCATAAGGGAATCATAGGACATGGGGCCTGTGGAACGAATCGTCCATTAGCTGTGGACAGTAGAACATGCGTAGAGATTCCCGTACCGAGGAGCGTGTCACCAAGGTCAGGAATACAGGATAATCCGTTACCGAATGGCTGGTCGCCGCCGCCGGGAGCGAAGTTGCAGGATATGGGGCCTGTGAAACGAATTGTTCATTAGCTGTGAATGGCGGGATATTCGTAGACGGTCCCGTACCAAAGAGGGTGTCATCAAGGTCAGGGATACCGGATATCCCGGTACTGAGTGGTGCGTCGCCGGGGATAAAGTGGAATGCAATGCGAGGGGAATCCATGAGAGCGAGAAGGGAGGTCGGGACGTAGGCGGTAAGCGGCACAGAAGAGTTCGGGATTGTCGCAGACAAAATCCACAGGGCGGCTATCGACGAGGTGGCAGGGGCAAGGGAATGAGCAACCAACCATCACCCCATCCTCTTTATACCTTCTCCCGACAAAGGAGGGAGCCGCTCAAAGCGTCGGCCGGCCTCTCGAAGAGTCGAAGTAGGATACCAAAATAGGTAAGTGGCATTGTGCATTTGTCGGGACGGCGGGATCTTCAGCCACATGGCGGGTTCCGTGTAAATAGATCCCACCAAACAAAGAGAACAATGGTGTGAGCAATCCGTTTTTCTGGAGGCTGGAACGGAGAGGTCTAACAATTGCCGTTTTGGGTAAGAAATCGTGCGGATTGGTCGAGTGGCGCGGGGCAGAGCGTCAGAGATTTAACTTTGGTTGTGCAGTGGCTCGGAAGAACGCAGAAACGCGTCGGCAGCGCGTTGGTCTCGGAAGACGCGTTCATCGCGCGTTGCCTCCGATGGTGACCGACCCACTGCGATGATCGTGCATCGAGTCCGCCTCCATAGTCCAGCGGGTGTTGCGTAAAATCCGCACCACAATCAGCCTCATAAACGCGTCTTAGAATTCAGCGGTGAAGACGCGACGCAGACGCGCCGTATGCTCGTGTTTGCCTCTGCCTTCCGTCTCACACCGACGCAAACATTACACCTCCTGCTTCCCAATTAGGCAATTAATTCGTTCTCCCGATATTTCACCACACGCACAATGAGAATAACGAAACTTTCCCCGTGTTTTTATTCCGTATGCTTTGCATAGCCTGGGCGTGCCTATCTACTGAGTATTTGTATTTGGGGAATGCATCCAGTAAAGCGCGCGCGACTCACAGGAGTAGGGTCCAGGTAAATATGATATGCACATCAAGATAAACGTCGTGCTCGTCAAAGTGTTTGTGGGTAGGTCTTAGTGCGAGCGCCGGAACAAGAAACCGTTAAAGCAAAGGGGATAGCGCAAAGTGTGCGGGCGTAGCGGAGAGGAAGCATGCATGTTCATGCGGGACGGGGCGGATATCGACATTGGGATTGGGGCGGCAGGATCCGGGTGGGATCCGGTGGTGTATGTTTTGCAGGTGAAGCATTCGATACCTAATCGAGGAGGATCCGCAGTCATGTCATGTATGTATGTACGAGTCGTCGGTCCAGTGAGATCTGCAACTCCTGGAGGGGAGAGAAGGTGTAGGTCCGTGTTCGGCGCTGAAGTGAAGTAGTGATCAGTTACCGAACGATGTAGTATAGGAAGACGACGAAGGAAGCGGGCAGTAGCAGCGAAGCACCAAAGAAGGTAGGTAGCACATAAAGAGCGAAGAAAAGGTGCAAAGAGGAAAAGCACTCACCCCGCTTGTTCACCACATCCACCGAACCACAAACCTAACCTTCCAACCCAACTCCCCCACTCCAGTCTGCGAATCCCCATCCTCCCTCCCCACTCGCCAATTCATTCCCCCGCCCGCAACCCCGAATAATGCATGGTCCCGACGACTATGCCCGGGGAGCAGCACTTCGTCCCGTTGCACCCGATCGTCGTTGGCGTTGCTCACGCGGGCGAGGCGAGCGGCGGGGGCACCTTCATATCCCGCGGCGGGTCGCCCCAGGCGAGCTGGGCGCGTCGTCGGGCCAGGTGACTCGTGCCGGGATCGAATGACGGGGGCTGCTGTGTGGACGAGCAGGCCCGAGACGGTTCGAAGGCTTTGGGATTTTGGTGCAGGGCGGGCGCTGGGGGTGGGGTTGGTGCTGCGTGGAGACGTGTATGGAGGCTGAGGCGGGCCCGAAATCAGAGGAAGGAGGCTGCTCATCTGTGCGAGGCCGGTTGCTGGAGTTCAAGTGGCCCTGCGAGGACGCTGCGCCGACAACCCGGACTCGACGCTCGGGCTGCCCTCCTCGCTCCCGCTGCTGCCCGCCATTACATAATTCAAGCGATGCGATCTCAGAGAGAGTCGCGACATAATTCGCTGGTGGTGTCCAGGTGTATATGATATGCACATCGAGGTGAATCGAGGTGTAAGGCTTGTTGCGAGGGCGGAACAAGAAAGCAAAGGGGGATGGCTCAAACTGGAGAGCGTAGGATCCGGATTGTGTAGGAGGATATCCGTGGTATTCGGTTGTGAGGTGCAGGAAGGTCCATGTTCGGGGCTGAAGTGAAGTGATCAGTTTTCGAAAGGTGAAGTGTAAGAAGACGAGGTTCACTGCTTGCTCTCATCTCACCACACTCACCAAACCACAGCCCAGCCCCAGCCCAGGCACCTCCCCCGTCTGCGAATGCCCATCCTCCCTCTCCCGCACCGAGCCCGACGTCACGCCCTGCCCTGCATCTGCAAATTCGGCCTCCCCAGCAATCGGCCGTGAATAATCGACGGGGTCCCGACGAATGTGACTGGGGAGTAGCACCGTGAGTAGAAGGCCCTGCCTTCGCACAGATCATCGCTGGCGTCACGCGATGTGGGGAGCAAGGGCGGCGGGTTAAGCAGAATCGTCGTCGGCTTATAGGGCAGCGGGATCGAATGACGGGGGCGGCGGTGTGGAGGTGGAGAAGGCTTGGGCGGCCGTCTTGTTGCAGGGCGGGGGTAGGGTCGGTGCTGGAGGGCGGGGATGGCTGCAAGGGCGTGTACGTAGGCGGAAGTGGAGGCGGGGTCGTACTCGGAATCAGAAGGATGTAGGTAGGGCTCCTCGTCTGCGCCGCCACGGCCAGAGTGCGAGTGGCGGGAGTTCGATCGACTGACTCGAGAGTGTCGCCCGGGACCTCCTGGTGCGTATCCCCGCACGCTCTCGTCGTTGCTGCATCCCGTCGCGCCTTGTGCTCCCGGACGCAGAGGCCCTGTCTGCCGGGATCCGGCATGAAGCACACTAGAGGGAATAGAGCATAGAGGCAGACGAACATCCCGAACGAGTCCACGCCCCCTCCGGAATGAGCATGCACTCGCGCATGAGCGTTAGGTATCCCGCCTGCACCGACGCACGCAGGGAAGTGTACACTGGTGCAAGCACCACCCTGCCACTTCTCATATTCGCCTCCACGCGCTCCATGTAGTCGCATCCGCAAACGCACACGCCGCAGGAGCGAAAAGACACGCGCAGAAGTAATTAAGGAAGGAAGGACGAGCAGAAAGGCGGAAAGCCGCGTGAGGCGCCAAAAACAAAAACAAGGAGGGGAGTGAGTAGACAGTGGGCACAGCACATGCGCTCCAGATCTGGGGAAAGACAGACACCCCACCCCGACTGCTCGCGGCACCGGGAAAGGAGAGGGAAAGGGAGAGGTGGGAAGAACGACTACCTGGATCGACCTCGAGCCCAGAAGAAATAGAGCATGGAGGTATGTAGATAGACAGAGAAACTAAGAAGACAAGACAAGACAAGAGCAGAACGCCCCGAGAGTCTTGAGTCCCGAGTCCCCAACACACCAGGCGATTGGGCTTCGCACATCGCGCACGCACGTAGGAGCGTAGCGTGTGCCAAAAAAAACAGGCCAGTGCAAAATCGAGAAAGAAGGGGCACAGAACAGGCGGAAAGCTATGGTAGGCGCCGAAAACGAGGGGAGCGGAGACCAGACGAGGACTCCCCGCTACCAGGAAAGGGCAAAGAAGAGCATGACGGTCTGGACGCTCTGGAGGAAGACACCCGACTATCCTAGCCGACTCGAGAGCAACCGCAGCGAGCACGGGCATTGGTCGAAACAAGGCGTATGCAAAAGTGTACGCCTTCCGTGCACATCACACGCGCTCGTGAAGTTGTTCGTGTTGGCTTGGTGTGAGCGAGGGAACAAGAAAGGATCAGCTATCGTGAGGAAAGAAGCGCAGTGGTATCGAAACAGGATTCAAAGTAGCAGCAAGGAAATAGCAGCGAAGCCATGGCCAAAGCGAAGGTAAAATAGCAGCAAAGCAAAGACGTAGCAGGCCAAGATAGTGCTCAGCATTCAGAGACTGAGAGAGTAACGTCGTTGATAGGCACCGAGAATCGAAATCAGAACAATGGCAATGTCACCGAGGTTACTGGAGTTGTCAAGGAGATGATATGTATCCTTCTTGGGGGAAAATTGCGCGTCAGGTATGGCCGGTGAGGTGAAAAAAGTACGGGTTTGAAGCCAGGTAGGTAAAGCAGGTAAAGAAATGTGGACGTGGAAGGGAGAAGACATCTGAAAGAGCGTCTAATGATGCGAACACTGATGCGAAAGCCCGCAACAGTGGCTGTGTTTCTGGCGGGATTGTGTTTCCCCTTTGGAGGTCCTTTCCCGACCACGATGTGCTAGTCGTGCCTTGGCTAGCAAACCCTTCGTTCCCGCTTCGTTTCTGTCCCTAGAGGATTCTGTATCACCCACCGACCGGCCGCTGTTGATCTGCACTTTGGTCGCCTCACAGTCCCTATCCAAGCACCACAGTCCCTCTACGAGCACCACAGTCACTACAAAACCTTATTCATGCCTGCTTCCTGTTGACCACACCCCCTAACTCAACCTGGAAATGAACCCACAAATGAAGGACAATCCTAATCCTGCCAATAACGTGGATGGTCGCCATTTAACCTCGCAGAGGACGGTCTTTTCGCCAAAACATCGACGCATCGCTGCTGCTGCTGCCAAGAAGCAGCCGGAGGTGTCGAATGGCTTGAATGTGCGACGCCGCGACCCGCATCGACGGTCTCCGAAACATGACAGCGCGTCTGCGGCGGCGATACGGAGGGCCTTGCTTTCAGCTTCGGTCGACATGGAGGCAGACAGCTCGGTTGTTCACGTTGGCGCGGACGCGGATGTTGCTGGCGTGAAAATTGACGTGGACCTTACACTCGGAAAGTCCAGCTCTGCCAGCAGCAGCATGTCTTCATCTGCTCCGCCGCCCTCGTCCTCTGCACCACCGTCGTCCTCGTCGTCACCACCCTCCTCTTCCTCGTCACCGCCCTCGTCCTCCTCCTCACCGCCATCCTCATCCTCCGCACCACCCTCCTCCTCCTCTGCACCGCCATCTTCCTCCTCCTCGCCACCTTCGTCCTCCTCCGCACCACCTTCATCCTCCTCCGCACCACCTTCGTCCTCCTCGGCTCCCCCGTCTTCCTCGTACGTCCATTCCCCCTTTTATACTTTTTCGGCGGAAGTTAACCCACGTGCCGCAGCTCTCAGTCTGCTTCCGCATCCACCTCCCAGTCGGCGTCGGCATCTCAATCTGTGTCTGCTTCCCAGTCCCAATCCGCGTCACAGTCCGCCTTCCAGTCCGCCTCCCAGTCGGCCTCCCAGTCGGCCTCTCAATCCGCCTCTCAATCCGCCTCCGCCTCCACCTCCCAATCCCAATCCCAATCCCAATCCGCCTCTCAATCCCAATCCGCCTCCGTCTCCCAGTCTCAACCACCCCCCTCCTCCTCATCCTCCTCCGTCCAGCGCCTATCCTTCTCATCCACACTCGCCTCCTTTTCGACCTCAAGCACCCAATCATTCTCAACCGGCGGCCAAAACCTCGCCACGACCTCGTCGCGCTTCAGCTACACCGGCACGTCCTCTCTCCCCGGCGCGACGAACACGGGGTCGTTGAATAGTGGGGGTGGGAGTGACAATACGTGAGTACTCTTCGTACCTGTGCTCGTGACGGACGGACACTTTTCTTTTCGTTTTTGAATTTGGTTTTTGGTTTTCTGTGATGCGTATGTCGATCCCCAGTGGGTGGGGCGTCCCCAGTGGGTGGGGCGTTTGATGGAGGCGTCTGCGTTTGTTCTAGCAGAGGCGTCAGCCAGAAAGGGAATGCGTGCAGGCGCGGAGTTGTTTTTGTTTCTCGCCCTTGCTCTTGCTTTTGCTCCTGCGTTCGAGGCGTCTGTCGTTTATGGTTCTCTTTGGGTTTCCGTTACATCGGATTTCTGCTTTCCGCCTTCCGCTTTCTCCCTTCTGAAGCGTTGGTGGTGGGGTGGTTCGCGTGCGTGCATGCGAGGCCGGGGTGTCGTTTTGCTACGTGAGCTTTCCGAGCGACCGGGCACTTGTCGTGACGGGCGGACGGACGGATGGCGTACACTGTTTTTATTTGTTTTTCGTGCGCGCGCGTGCGTGGATCGCCATACGCCTTTCTGTGGGACGCGTGTGCGTTGTCTGGCGGGCGTTGGTGCGGAGTTGATTTTGTTCATGCCTTGCCCTTGCTTTTCCCCTCCTTGCTCTTGCATTCGAGGCGTCTCTTTGGGTTTCTGGTGTGGTGCGTCTTTTCGCTGCCCCAAAGAAAAGTGTGCGTCCGGAGCGTCAAGGTGAAGGTGTGGGAGGAGGTGAATGGGGGAGCGCACAGGTGTTATCGGTTCCGGCCGCGCGTGCACTCGTGCGTGCGTGCGTGTGTGCAGCCGCAGGGAATATGGAATGGGGGGGTGGATGCAATTGGGGAGACGCACACAGGTGGTGTCGTCCTTTCGGCTCTCCTAGGTTGTGCGTGCGTCTGTATAGCGCTCATAATGGTCGTGCGCGCTGCAGCTCATCTCGGAGTGTGGCTTCCGCGTGGCGGGGACTCGGGGGTGCGCTTCTTACGCTGAAGTGAGGTCCATGTGTCTTCTGTTGGCAGACGTGTCGACCCGCGCGCCCAGTCGTTCTTCTTACCTTTTGTTTCGTTCCTTTTTCTCGGTGTCGCGGCCGTTATCCCCCTCTCCTCTTGATTCAAAACCATTCTTCTTGCCTTCTACTTCTCTATCACTTACTGATTTTTTGTCCCTAGCTTCGCCCACAACGTAGGCGGTATCGTTGGCGTTGCCATCGGGGGCGTCGTCGGGCTCATCTTGGGCGTCATCATCATCTTCTTTCTCTGCGGCCGCTACCGCGGCGCCGCAGGCGCCCGGAGAGCACAAGGCGTCGGTGTCGACGCGATGCGGGAACGCGGCAGGTGGCAAAGCCCCCTTGGGGTCGACGACGAGAGCGTGCGGGGATACGGGGCGACGAGTGTAGGGCACGAGGCGGTGGTGGCGGGCAGCAGCTCGGAGGGGCACGACAGCGGGAGCGGAGAGGGGACGTCGTCCGACGCACACGGTGCGCGGGCATCGTCCGAGGTGCAGGGTATACGCGGCTCCTCGTCGTTGCACGGGCACACTTTCGCGCAGGCGGGGACGACGCTCGCCGAGGCTGGGGCGCTGCTCGGCGCGGCGTCCTCGCAGGGCCACTCGAACTCGAGCAACTCGCACGGCTCCGGGTCCGGGCCTTCGTCGGCGTCGCACGCGCAGATGAGCAGCCCCACGTCGTCTGCCCCGCCGCATGGGCCCTCCTCCTCGGATTACGGGCACGCCTCCGCACACACGTACGCGCAGTCGTCCCCGCCCTCCAGCCAGTCGCAGCACCTACCCCAACCTCAAGCTCTCACACCCGCCGCCGCCGCCGCCCTGCAACAAGAGGGCAGCGGCGGCCGCGCGAGCCCCAAGCCGTCGACGCTCTTCTCGCGCCTCCGCGGGGGCCGCTCGTCCTCCACCTCCACGCCGCCGCCCTCATTCGCGCCGCACGCCCACCCCGCCCCATCAACACGGTCCGAGCGCCCGCCCTCCTCGCTTTTGAACCCGCCGCCCGCGTGGGCCGACGCGTTCGCGCCCCCCGCCGGCGCAGCGGGGTGGCGCCCCCCGCGCCGCCCCTCGTGTCGCCCGCGCTGTCGACGCTGAGCGACGCGAGCGACGACCCCGTGCGGTGGGAGGGCGTGCTGCGCCCGGGGCTCGCGGTGCTGCAGTCGCATTCGACACACACGCTGGGGGACCATGTGGATTATTCGCGGCCGATTGCGGGTGCGATTGCAAGGACGAATTTGAGGATGGAGAGTGGGGCGACGTTTGTTACGATGACGGAGGAGGGGGAGGGGGAGACGGGGGAGGGGCGTTCGGAGACGGGGGAGGTGGGGGAGTGGCCTGCGTTGCTGCCGCCTGGGCGGGACGGGTAGGGTAGGGTTGTGAGGTGGATGTGGTGAGAGTGAGCGGGGTGAGTGCTTTTGTTTTTGTATGCTACATCTTTCGAGGACTGATCACTACTTCACTTTAGCGCCGAATATGGACCTGCACGTCACACGACCTTCCTCACCCTAGGAGTGGCAGACCTCACTGGATGCGACGCGATCGACTCAACTGGCTACTCAACTGGCTATCGGATGCTTCATGCTGCAAACCATACACCGCCGGATCCCACTATTACACGATCCCGGATCCTGCCGCCCTAACCCGATATCCGCTCCGCATGAGCATGCATGCTTCCCCTCCGCTGCGCCCCCGTGCGCACTTTTTGCCAACCCCCTTCGCTTTGCTTTACCGCTTACCGCTTTCTTCCCGCGCTCGCACCCAAGACCGACACACGAACCACCTTGACGAGCGCGACGTTTAAACCCTTGAAGTTGATGTGCATACCATACTTACCTGGACCCTACCTACTACCATCACGCGTGAGTCCGTCGGTTGCGAAGTCTCCCTTCTTCCCTAGGGAGGGACATGAACGCGCGGCGCTTTACTTGACTCGACGCATACAAAATACAAATAATGAGTAGATTACCGCCTGGACTCTTGGAAAGCATACGAACGAAATGAAATAAAAACACGGGAAAAGTTTCGTTATCATCTTTGTGCGTGAAGTGAAGGATCTGGGGATCGTCGCGTGCTTAATTGGGAAAGTAGGAGGAGGTGTGATGTTTGTGTTGGTGTGGGACGGAGGATGGTGGTATGGCGCGTCTCTGTTCGCGTCTTCACCACCGTAATTCCAAGCTCAAGAGGCGTCTATCTGTGGTCCGGTTTTTCGCGCTACAAATCCATTTTTGAAAAAATCCCGCCACAACACAGCCACTTTTATGGGCTTTTGCATCATTGTTCGCATCAATGCGCTCTTTCACTGGCAGTTGTCTTGTCTCTTCCAAGTCCAATGGCTTCAAGCTTGTTTTACTTTTTCACCTGACCGACGATACCTGAGGGATACCTGAGGCACAGTTTCGTTGTGTAATGCTACCGTCAGGAAGGATACTTACATGTCCTTGGCTGGCAATGGCTGCTGGGCCCTGGCAACCCAACCCTACCCAACCTCGGTATCGTTCTGATTTCGGTCCTTGGCGCCTATTAGTGTCAACAATTGAAAAGGTCCTGTTTCAACTCTGTTACCAGCTCTGCTGAGCATTATCTTTGCCTGCTACGTCTTTTGCTTCGCTGCTATTTTTCCTTACCTTTGCCTTCGCTGCTATTTCCTTCGCTGTTACTTCCTCTTTCGACACCACTTCACTTCTTCCCTCACAATAAGTAGCTGATCACTATTTGACTTCAGCGCCGAACATGAATCTACATACGCCCACACACCGGCTCCTACTTTGAGCCAGCCGGATTCCCTGCTTTGCTTTGCTTTGCCACTTTACCGCTTTCAAATCTTGTTCCCGCGCTCAACCCAAGCCCACGGAAGGCAGGGGACACACTCGTCGCTCGACGGACGGTGGATGGGCGAGCTCAACGGCAGACAGCCGTATACCGAAGTCGGCTCCGCTTCCCTCACGGATTGTAGTGACGACTCGAGGGACATTACGAGGAGGACCGAGACTCGGACGTGAATGCGCACCATGGGCGGCTGCGAGCCCGTTCTACGGCGGCGAGCAGCGTGGCGGACGAACGAACACCTTGACGAGCGCGTTGTCGTGCTTAAGCCGTGTCCATGCGCACGGACGGCGTACCCTTGTTTCGATCCCTGTGTGTCCGGCGCGCCCGTGCTGTACTGTTCTGTGCTTCTTCCCCGCAAGGACGTGCCGTCGTTCTGCTCACGGCGCATTCGTTTGGACCGTGGATTATTCGCGGCAGGTTGCAGGTGCAGGGAGGGTGGATTTGCGGATGGAGAGTGGGGGCGGGCCGACGTTTGTTAGGATGATGAAGGAGGACATCGCCCGCGCTCTCCGCGCTGAGCGACGCCAGGGCCTGCTGCCCCCGGGGCTGGTGGTACTGCTCCTGCAGTCACATTCGACGCGCATGCTAGGGGACCATGTGGGTCATTCGCGGCCGATTGCACGAAGGAGGTCGAATTTGCGGATAGAATGGAGGGCGGCGACGTTTGTTACGATGATGACGGTTGTTACTCGTGGTTGCGGGAGGTCAAATTTGCTGATGGAGAGGGAGGATGGGCATTCGTAGACGGGGGAGGTCGGGGAGTGGCCGCCGTCTGGGTTTGGGGGCTGGGTTTGTGGATTGGTAGGTGTGGTGAGAGCAAGCGATGAGCCTCGTCTGTCGGATGATGACGGCATGGCGCGACGAAGTCGCGTCTTCACCACCAAATTCCAAGATGCGTTTATAGGGCGCATTTCATCACACTCACTGGACGATGGACGCAGACTCGATGCACGATCACCGCCGCGTCGGAGGCAGCGCGCGACGAACGCCTCTGTCGAGGCCGACGCGCTGCCGACGCGTTTCTGCAGTCCTCCGAGCCACTGCGCAACCAAACGCGACGCTCAAACGGTTCACCTCGCGCCACTCGACCAATCCGATTTCTTACCCAAAACGGCAATTGTTAGAACTCCTCCTTCCAATCTCAAGAACGCGGATCGCTCACGCCATTGTTCTGTTTGCGGGATCCACTAGACGGAACACGCCATGTGGCTGAAGATCCCGCTGTCCCGACAAATCCAAAATGCCACTTGCCTATTTTTGGGTATCCTAGTTCGAAGAGAGGCCGGCGCTTTGAATGGGCTCGTCCATTGTTAAGGATATAAAGAGGACGGGGCGACTGAGGTTGGTCCTCATTCCCTGCCCCTGCCACTTTGTCAATAGCCTTCCGGATTTTGTCTGCGACAATATCCAACTATTCTGTGCCGCTCACCACCTACATCCCGCTCTACCTTGTCAACAGCCTTGTGGATTTTGTCTGCGACAATCCCGAACGCTGCTGTGCCACTTATCGCCTACGTCCCGGTCTACCTTCTCTAGTCTCGACCTCATGTCTTCCTATGGCATTGCACCTCACTCCATGGCCGGCAACCAGCCACTCAGTTACGAGCGCTCCGGCCTGCCTGAACTTGATCACCCCCTCTATGGTACGAGACTCTCTACGACTATTCTGCGATCCACAGCTAATATACAATTCGTTCCCTAGCCCCTACTATGCCCTATGCTTATCTTGCCGATCCCGCTCCCGGTCAGCTCCGCGGCCGCGACGCGCGTTATGGTACGGCAATTTCTCCAAATTTGCTATCCACAGCTAATCTACAAGTCTTTCCATAGGCTCATTCTCTCATGATTTTCCTATCCCTTCCGGTCCCGCTTACGAGCGCCGCGCCCCCCACGGGCCTCCTCCGTTCACCGTCGACCCCTCCAAGATTGTCGGAGACATCCACGCCGACCGACACGCCATCTTTGCGACGCGTGCACCGTCCCATCCATTCGCCCCCGAGCGCCCGTTCTACCCCTTCGGTCCCGCCGACGGTGCGGACACCATGGTCGTAGACGAGCCGCAAGACGAATACCGCGCTTCACCCGCGCCGCACGCAGTCGACGAGCCGTCCGACTGGTCGTCTGACGACTCGGATAGTTCCGACGACGGGCCCAGGGAGTATTCCGATAGGCGGGATCGGGAAAGCGCTGCGTATATCACGAAACTCGCTCGTGAGAGCCGCGGACTTCCGCGCCGCAGGGCTCCCGAGCCTTCCCCTGCCTCAGTCCCCCGCTATCCCACCCGCCATGCCACGGCTGGCGCATCGCGCGGCACCGCCGCCCACTCCTCGGCTTCGGTTTCCCCCTCCAAGCGCGCCGCTAAGCCTTCCACTGGCAACCGCGCCGCCAAGCGCCAAGCCGTCGACCAGACTTTCTCTTCACGTGCGTGGGACTCGACCCTCCCGCCGCCTCCCAACAGCAGCGGCATCAGCCCCGAGTTCTGGCATCTCCTCCGCCTCGGGTGCAAAGTCGTCGGTCGCAATGCCTTGCAGTGCCTCGGCTGCCCCAAGGTCACGACCTTCGCAGACATGCTGCCCCACATCGTGGAGCACAAGCGCCAGCAGTGCCCGGTCTCATGCGAGGGCTGCCCCCGGACGTTCCCGCGCAAGGAGTTGCTCACTCGCCATATGAACGAGCGGCGCCGCGAGGGCCCTGATCACGCCAGCGACTCGCGCAAGAGGTACCTGAAGTTGTTCGAAGCGCGTCCGGACGTCGTGGAGATGCGGGCGAAGTATGATTACACGTCGAGTAGCGAGGTGCAGCTCATGAACGATCGGTTGTACGTCTTTTATTTTCTTGTGCGTTTCTTGTTGAACTGATTGAGGTGTTTCAGGGAGGAGAAGTTCAACAAGCGCTTCAAGCTCTAGATTTAGACTCGTCCTTCATCTATTTTCCTCTCTGCATCTACCCACGTCCTTCCTTTTCTCAGTTTTTCACGTCAAAGTTCTTTCTCTCTCAATATCTCACCTATACTCCTTATAATTAGCATCCGTAAGTATGTGTTTCTTCCTTATCTATTGTAGCTGTAGTCCGTAGGTAGCACCCTGTCTTCTTAGCATAGTGTCCCGTCTGTCCTTCACCAATCCCTAGTATGAATTAAATCGGTTCTTTGGTGATCTTTCGCGTGCACGAGTAGGACTTAGAGATTTAATTCCGCGTTACTTCACGTTAGCGCCAAACATGCACCTCCCCGTCTGCTTCGCCGCTTGTTCCCGCGCTCGCATCAAGAACGCCTTACTTGGATTAAGTAATGAGTAGATACACAGTTAGCGCTAGGTAGCCTCGCGACCCTGGTTGAATGCTTACAAAAAAAAACGCAGGAAAAGTTTCCTTAATATTATTATTATTATATCGCTGCGTGTGTGATGGGAGATCCGGAGATCCAAAATACCAAAGGACTGAGACAAGACTGAGATATTTGCCTAATTGGGAAGCAGGAGGTGTGATGTTTGCGTCGGTGTGAGACGGAGGATGGCGGCAAGGGTGGTGTACTGTGCGCCTTCACCACCGAATTCCAAGAAGAGACCGATTCTGGTGCAGCAGTTCACAGCAAGTTCATAATGCGCCACCTCGATGCACGTTCGTCGCGGATTGGAGGGCAACTGACCCTGAAATGATATATGACCATAAATGCAAGCATATAATAATATATATCCGTCCTCATATCGCTCAGTGCAGATCTTTCTGACATCGTGGTTCCTTTCTTGAGGAGATGGTCATGGAAACTGCCGGAGATCGCGCACCTCTTGCTTTTCCTCTGTTTTTCCTCGTTCATTACTTGTCCCTAACAAGGACGACGTTTCCTTTAGCAAACCAGCAAACCATCGAATCCCCAGCCGTTCGCCTCCGCGGTTTTTCCAGATACTACAAGGTGAGCTCGCCAGGTTGGTACTGCGATGTCATTCTCATGGCCCTTATTTAAAGGTTCACTGTGCATCAGCAATGGCGCTATTCGAAATCCAGAATCCTAATATTTGGGATCGGCTGCGATACAACATCTTGCCTTCGGACATGGAAAGACCAGCAATCCAACACTCAATCCGCTTCGCCCAGTCGTGCCTCGCAAAGGAGGCCCCGCAGGATTCTGCCACGCGATATTCGGCCGTCGCTTTGCGTCAATATATCTCAGACTACTCCTCACTCCTTGCGCCAATCCGTCGATTGTCGGTCGAGATCCTGCAACTCATACTTGTCGATCCAAACATACACGATCGCAGATGGATTGGGTCTCATAGGGTGGTTATGTATAGGACAAAAGCAATCGGAGGGGTCTCCAACCACTGGAGGGAAGTCATACGTGCAACCCGGGGACCCCAACGTTGTGGTCGTCATTCCACGTCTCGTTCAGTCGCCGGAGTCGTCCCAACCTCCAGCAAATGCGCATCCGTCTGAAGCTGTCGAAACATGCTCCGCTGTCGATATCATTCAGTTCTGCGTATATCTTCCCAGAGGATGAAAGTTTGGAGGCAAAACTGCACACCCGGGCAGTGGAGGTAATCACAGCGGAATTCCTGCTTCATGCGGAGCGATGGGCTCATGTCGTGCTGCCTCTCGAACATGATTTCCTGGCCCTCCTGTCCTCAGCGCAGGGTCGACTTCCCTGGCTCGAAGAGGTGGGGTTTGGGGGACGGATTGATACTGAGTATAGGCTGGACAAGATCAAAATATTCGAGGATGCTCCTAAATTGCGATTATTGTCTTTGAGCACCAGCGCGGAACACCTCCCTCCGTTACCTTGGCATCAATTGACTCAAATATCCACTCCCCACAGGTCCAGCCTTGCTACCGAGAGAATTTTGGAGCTGGCCCCTAGGCTCCGTGGAATTATTCTCTACCTCGATAATTCTGTTATCAAGCCACAAGGTCATCCCTGGCGAAGCCTTGAACTGCGCACAGTTGTTTTAAATGGATCGGAATATCAGGAGCAGTCTCTTATGGATGCTCTCACCTCCATGGATACCCCCGCATTGAAGGAAATATATCTCCTCCGGTGCTGGGCATGGAATCCTCTCAGTATTTCGGCGCTTCTACAGCGCTCGGGCTGTTCCTTGCAAACATTGGTGCTGGAGCAGAGCCGCTTCCGGCCAGCAGAGCTCCTCGTACTTTTCCCCGCGATACCGACCCTCGGAACGTTGGTACTCGCCGATAACGCTCCCAACACCGTCACCAACACTGTCCTTGAGGCGCTTACTCCATGCGGCCTCGATTTTGGCATACTTCCCTCGCTCCATACACTCGTCTTGCTGGGGACGTACCTCTGCAGTACCGACAAGCTGTTGACCCTCTTGGAGAGCCGAATGCGTTCTCAGCATCCTGTCGCTAATCTTGATATTGCTCTCCGTGACGCAGAGCTTCGTGCGCCAGATTTGGACAGGTTCGCTGCACTGCCGGGAAGAGGAGTTGTGGCAACATATTTGCCGCCCGTTTTGTTCGTAGGTGCAGGGTCTCCTTGGTGGAGTGCGGGCTATTCAGATCTTATGATTCCTCCTAGAGAGCACACTCAGTTCAAAATATGATAGCGAGTAATATATATTCAGATCCTAGAAGAAAACCAGCGTGCACTAGCAGGGTCTACTTGACTCTTTAGAATATTACATCGATGCTCTATAACTACACAGAAGAATGAATACGTGAATAGAAGAGCCGAGCCGAGTTGCGGATATGAGTGCAGCAGACACACACGCACCAGACACGCGCACGCAGTACGCTGCAGTACGTCGCACTGCCCGAGACAGAACCAAAAGGGAGGCCTATGCCTATCGAAACAGCTGATCGAATGGACCACCTGAGTACAATATAGGTTTGCCCCCGTTCCGTAGATGCGGCTCGTTCGGTCAAAAGAAAGGCGCATAGCTACGGAGAATGAATGCATCTGCATCTCAGAAAACCGCGGACACAGGATAGGTATTGTTGAAATAAGCCCCAGAGGTCAGAGCGCAGGATTCAACAGAGGGGAATCTCGTTGTAATCCGGTAGTGTACATGCTTGTAAGTACACTACTTTATACTATTCTACTTTATCTAGGCTGTGTAGATACCAGTGCGTACCCAAAATAAAAGCTGTAGGTCTGACTCTTATTTCACAGCTGTGACTCCAAACCAGCGCCCGAGCATGCGGAGCTCGCAACAGCTTGCATAGCTATTCCATATTCCAACAGGTATCGTATGAAGACAAGAGTAAGAGCCGTGGACTCGGACGAGCAAGGATGCACTCGCTGAGAACAGAAGAAAAAGGAGCACACGGAGTGGCTCGAACAAGGCCCACGCAAGTCGAGATTCCGACCCCTGTCTATCGTGGCGCGTCCCGCCTCGGACCACAGCAGCCTAGTTCGCACGAGCACCACCTCGATGTGCCTCCGAAATCGCAGACGTGATATGACCCAAGCGACAAGTAAAAGTAGTAACAGCTGTCGATTGGGATGAGCAAGGATGCACTCGCTGGAAAGAGGAGCATGCGGAGTGGCTCGAACAAGGCCCACGCAAGTCGAGATTCCGACCCCCGTCTATCGTGGCGCGTTCCGATATGCACCAGCACTACCTCGACGCGCCTCCGAAATCACAGGCGGGTGATATGACCCAAACGAAAGGGAGAGTAAGAGCAGTCGATTCGGACAAGTAAGATGCTGGTATGCACGACACGTAGCTCTTGGTCTCCCTCGTCCCACGCAAATAGAGAGGCACACCTTGATGGGCTCCATCCATCGCTATCGCTCGGCCCCACAGAAAGCCTTTCCGCGTCACAGCAGGCCATGTATGGCGCTACTCTCCCCGGTGCGGGACGACATCCATAAACAAGAAAGAAGAGGAAATGAAAAAAGGAGGGTGGAAACTCGTGAGACAGAACCAGTGCGTGTACATACGCCCACCCACAGGCGCATATGCTATCCCTGCGTGCGTCCTGTAGACGCAAATGGCCATACGCTCAAGCGCGATGGACCCGCCGATCCAATCCAAGCGTATCCAATTCCTCGTGCCATCCCGAACGCGAGCAAGAAGGGTAATGGCGGGATGTACCCAGTCGGTACGTGGAGTGCGTCGTGGGGGTCGCGGAGTACGAGCCCGCCGTGACACGTTTACCCTCCCCCGCAGAAATAAAGGGATGAGGGAACAGTGATACACCACCACGCCGACAATCTCGTGAGACAAAACCAGCAGGTGTGAATACGCCGAGCCCACAGGCGCATACGCTAGTGCTAGCCCTGCGTGCGTCTCGCAGATGTGGACGGCCATACGCCGACGCGCGATGCCTTGTGATGGACCCGCCGATCCGTTCCAAGCGTACCCGATTCCTCGTCCCGTCCCGGCGCGAGCAAGAACGCGAGCACGAGCCCGAAAGATCTCCCCTGCCGCCGCTACAGTTGCCTGTTTGCGCCGCCGCGCAGGAGTATCGTCGATGGAGAAGTCTGGAATTGGAATCACGCATGGTACGCGCATCGACAGTCACAACGAAACGACCTGGCGCGACGAGGTAGGGTGAAGCGATGTCCCGGCCTCTTGCATTTGACGAAGAGACCAAGAAGGGCTTGAAGAGCTGCGTGTGCCGAGGAGTGTGACGAGGAGGATGATCTGCTGGATGACATCGAAGTCAGCACTGAGTGAACCAGAGGGCAGGAGAACTTGAAGGGGAAGGAGTAGTGATGTTCCGGCTTTGGCCTCAGGCCGCAAAGCCCCGGCTTTTTGGCTTTGGTACCGGGCCAAAGCCAAGCCAAAATGTCGGCCTGACACGGCTTTTGGCCCGGCTTGCCACTCCTCCAAGCCAAAGCCGAGCCAAAAAGCCCCGGCTTTCACGGGTGCCTAAGACATATGACATAACCATCATGATTTGCCGTTCACAGGCCATCTTTTTTTCTTGCGGCTCTTGGATGCCGTCGCCGGAGCCCCCTAAGTCACGCATCAACTGAAACTGAATGCCGAGGAAAAAGTAAGCAGTCAAACAGACTGTGACTTTGGATGTCACATGTTTTGGATGTCTCTATTGACCTGAATGAGGACCTTCCTCAGCCCGATAATCAACCAGGGGAGGGCTCAGACTGCTCCTTGATCATAACACACCAAGTATGAACTCGGGGTAGTCAATCAATGACGATGCCGAAATTTCGGCAAAAGCCCCGGCTCAGGCCAAAGCCGGCCCAGGCCAAGCCAAGCCTAGACGGCGCGGCCTGGCCTGGGATTCTGAGGAGCCAAAGCCGCCAAATGCGGGCCAAAGCCAGGGCTTTCAGGCCAAGCCAAAGCCGGAACATCACTAGGAAGGAGTAGGGGAGAAGGGATTAGGGCTTGGACGACCTCCGCCGACGTGGTGGATCAACGCTTTGCTCCCCTTCACTTCAGGTGCGCGGCCCTACGCGTCATTCTTTGAACGAGCGCCTCCCTGCGTCGTGTTCCGGTCAAAGCTCCCCTGTCCCCGTCGTCGCGCTGGCAGGTCGATATCATCGGTCCACTTGGACGCCCCATCGTCAGGCCTACCCGAATTAGGGCAGGTGAGCGAGAGCGAGAGCGTACACGACAACGAAATGACGGAACGCAAAGGCAAAACGAAAGCTCGGTTCCGTCGAGGAAGGATGGCGAGTGCCCGCAGAGAGAATACAAGAGAATAAGAGAAGAGGAGAAGACATGTGTACTTGCATTACATGCATCCGCACCAGCCACCTTTGCTGAGTCAGTCGATGGTCCAATGAAGAGGCTACTTGGCCTCCTAATGAGAAGGACAATGCAGTCGAGGAGGGCTATCGAGGAGGGCTCGAGGAGGAAAAAAGAGGTTCTACGAGGATCGAGGGGGAACGCAAGTGGTCGGATGATGCACATTGCGAGCTGAGTGGGTGTTACCATGGCTGTCGTGGATAAAGGAAATCGACGTACACAGATACGGAGTAGAAAATTAGACTGATCCACCAGGATACCGCTGAGTCCTGGCGGTACCATGAATACGGGAGGCGGAACTGGTACAAGCGGACGACCAAGCACTAGATAGCAGAGTGAGGGCCATGTCGAGTGTTAAACCAGCGATATCAAGATCCGCGCGAGCCAGCGCATCTTGCCACGTCGACTTAGGTCGACTTCCACTCGTAGTCCTCATCACCACCAAAGAAACATTTTTTGCACCGGTTCGCGCGACACACACAGCAAGCCGTGGCAAGGCTTCCAAAGAAAAGACAGTAGCTCTGCCCGAAATTTCGAATGAGGCAAAATCGCGACTGCTCTGCAGAAATTCGTCCATACCAGCGTGCGTTCCCTTCCGAACAAATCTCTGCGGCGCTGCCGGTTTGTCGGATGTCCATCTCTCTTTGACCAACGAAGCAGCGAGCGCCGCTTATACACGACCAAGTAAGTGGAAAGTCATTGTCCTAAGTTAGGAAGGCTGAGGGAAAGCAGCCTCAGGCTACAAGATATCGAGAAAAGTGGTTGTTGCAATATGCCGTTCCAAATGCACTTTTATTATTCCCCCTCTTTTTTCAACTTTCTCCCTCTTTTTTTGAGAGCTTTCGAAATTCCCCCCTCTTACTTCCAACATTTGAGGCCTAAAAAGAGTGGGGGATTTTTCTCGGTTTTCCCCCTCTTTTATCGCAACTTCGAAATCCCCCCCTCTTTTTCAGGCCGCAAATTTTCCCCCCTCTTTTTTCAAGGCAAATTTTTTTATTGCACAAATAGAGGCCCATTGCTATCTGACTACAGGTACGATTCACAGTTGGCTGTCAATTGTGTTAAATACGACGGGGATGCGCAAGTACATGATGCCTGTGTATTTCCAAAAAAGGAAATACTACTTAAGCCCACAGCAAGAACCCAAAAGGAAGCTTCAAGTGTTGGAGCTGAGGGCCGACCAGTGGCAGCTCCTTGGATGGCACTTCTGTATTCCGGGACCTTGCGCGCCGGAATTAAACATCTCCAAAATGGCACCGGCAGATGTCGGATCATCATGGTCCTGCGTCCGATGCCGCCTCTTTTGGTTCAGTCCGGTCACATACACGAGCCGTGTTATATCCCGTGCCGGAAGTAGGAAGGAAAGCGGAGGTGGAAGGGAAATAGGAGGAATCCGGGGGGACGAGAAATCGGAGGTTCGGAAGTCCGGAGGTTATGCCGGAAGTCAAACGTCAGATGTACCGGATGTTTACACGGAATATCGGGAACACTATTACCACAGGTAGGTTAAGGGTAAGTGTGGTCTTCTTGGCACTGGCGGGACTGGACAAGAAGTGGCGGAGGTCCGGAGGTTTAGGGTGAAACTTCCGGAGTGCTAAGTTGGAGGCCTAGCGTTGCCGAAGGGAGAGTGACTCGGAGGTCGGAGGATTAGGCACGAAAGAAACGTTTATTTACAAACTGAAGAAAGAGAAAGTTACAAGGGGTGCTTTATAGTAATTACGGAGAATCCCAATAAAGGTAAGGAAGTACGGTACAAGACAATAAGAACAATAAGAGAACAATAAGAACAATAGTAAAAGAAGAGGAATGCATAAGGCATAAAACATAGAAGGTGATGCATGAGGCGGACATGAGCCAGCATCGGAGGTTAGGGCCGACAGCACGTGTATGTGCTCCGGCCCGCGAGGGATTGCCGAATGGCAGGATACGGGATTGGCGGGAAGGAGCGCGATAGCCGGAATGAAGTCGGCGGGAAAATGACGGAGAATAGTGTGGATGGTCGGAGGTTGATTCGGAGGTCGGCGGAGGTTGGGATGGAGGATAGATAGTGTGGCAGAAGACATACTGATTGTTCCCAAATCTCCAAATGAAGCTCCGCAAGTCGGAGGACGGAGGATCCGGAGGTTCCGGAGATCGGAAGTATGCTTAGCATTATGCACGGATGTAACAGTATCCCCCTTTTAGGTTCCTTGCCCACAAGGAACCCAAAATTAGGAAGCCAATCTTGAATCAATCTGAAAGATCCGGAGGTCCACGGAGGTTCGCCGAAATTTTGTCGGAGGAAAAAGTTGAAAAAATTTTCAAAGTCAAAAATTATGGCCGAAGGCCGATGCCCGAAAAAATCCGAAGCCGAAATGCCCGAGATCACCGATCAAGGAAATCGCCGAGTCACGTGTGTGGGAACTGCCATATAGTTTGGCACGTGCTCATGTGATCGGAAAATTTTCTTCTTCTTAACTATTACCACCACCTCCGATGTCGTCGACCAACAACAACAACAACAACCGCGACGACGCCGGCGATATTCCGAAGAAGCGCAAGGCGTCGGAGGTCGAGGATGCGGAGGATGGTGGGCGGAAGAGACAGCGCGAGGGAGGTAGCGGAGTAGGTGACGTGGCACCCGCGGGGAGTGGCGCGGTGGCCAGCGGGAGCGGGACGACGGTGGAGGATGCGGAGGCGGCGGACGCCAGGGCGGCGGCGGCTGTTGCAGGGGTTACTGGCGAGGGTCTTACCCTCGCCATTAGCCTGCAGCGGATCGCGGAGCTCGTGGCGGCTACGGCACAGCGGAGTGCGGAGAACGAGGACCACTGGCGCCAGCAGGACCGCGAGCGCGCTGAGCGCGATCGCCAGAATGCTGAGCGCTGGGAGGGACTCTTCAATCGACTCCTGCCTCTCGAGGAGCGCGTAGACGTTCCTCCGACACGTCTTCCGCCCGGATTTCCGCACGGGCCCGACCGTTCCCCGACTCCCGAGCGCGAAGAGGGAGACTTCGAAGTTCCCGTCTCGGAGGATCCCAGTGATCCGGATCCGACGGAAGTCGCGCGGAAGAAGGAGGAGCGGAGGAAGCAGAAGGAGCGGATGTTGGCGCGGAGGAAGGAGAAGATGCGGGAGTTGGCGCGGGAGAAAACGCCGGTGGTGCCGCTTCGGAAGATCGTCGTGCGGAGGTCTCCGCCGAAGTCGAGCGGCAAGGGAAAGGGCAAGGGAAAAGGAAAAGGGCGCGCGACGGATGACGAGAAGAGAGTTTTGGATCCAGGTGCGTCGCAGTCCGCAATTTTGCGGAAGTTCTAACTCGAGTTTTGCTCTTTACAGCCTGCGATCTCTGTGCATGGGACAAGGTCCAATGCACCATGTCCGCGGACGACCACGCCGTTGGCCCCGGGCGTTCTGCGTGCGACTATTGTCGTGCGAAGAAGCTCGGGTGCACTTTCACGGGGCACCCGCCCGCGCGGAAGTTAAAGCGGAAGTCGTCCGGCCGGAAATCGTCGGCGCGAAAGCCCGCTTCGAGACGCAAGGCGCCCGAGACTGCGGAGGATGCGGAAGAGGCGGAGATCGCCGAGCTCCGACGCTCGATGGTCCCCGGTCCCCGCACTCGACGCCGCGAGGAGAACGTCCGGATCGACGAGCTCGAGGGTCGTGTGCGGAGGTTAACCTCCGACCTCCGCACCACCCGCCGAGAACTCCACGCCGCCCACGAGTTGAACGAGCACCAACGCGAGGACTTCGGCCTTCTGGCCTCGTACCTCAACGGGCTCCTCAACACGTACACCGACAACCATCCCGAGACCACGGCGGACACGGAGGACGCGTGGATGGCGGATGCGGCGCGGGAGTCGCGGAGGATGATGGAGGAGTACCGCCGTCGTGAAGGCGGACAAGGTGGATCAGGTCGGACGGAGGAAGAGCGGGAGGAGGACGACCGCCGCGCACGTCGTGCGGCGGTGGATGCGGTCGCGGACGAGGAAGACGCGGAGCCTCCGGCTCCGGAGGATAAATCCCCTGCACAAGTTAAGCAGGAGCGCGATTTGTCCCCGGAATGGCCGGAGGACTTGAAGAAAGCACGCGGATTGCCTCCGCCTCCGGGCGTCGAGATCATCGACCTCGACTCGGACGACGAACCACCCGTGGTTGGGAAGGGGAAGGGTAAGGCGCGTGCGCGGAAGGTCGCGCCGTCTTCCGACGGAGGTTCGGAGGATGAGCGGAGGTTGGATCCCGAGGCGGAGGTCGAGTCGGAGGAAGACGTTGGTGAGAAGGCGAAGGAGAAGGAACTCTCCGAGCCCCCCATCGTCACCGAGCCCGAGCCGGATGATGAAGAGGAGGAGTAGATGGACTCCTGTGCGCGTCGAAATGAATGTAATATACAATATTTTCTTGGTTTGTATATAAAATGACTTGATTTCTTGGAATTGATTGAATTGAAGTGTGAATTGAAATCGAAGTCGGAAGTCGGAAGATGACGGAAGTCATCGGAAATGAATGCCTGGAATGGCACGTGATGGGTGTCCATAGGAAACCTCCGAAGGACCGGAAGTTCAAGGACGGATGTTCCGGAAGGAACCGGGAGTATTGTCCGTACGGATGCGGACTTGAAGATCAAGGGGATTGAACACCGCTGATGGATAACCAACCGCCTCTACGGAGGACAGTGTCGGAAGTTTCCCTTGGTGAACAATGGAATCCCGTTGAATGGAGAAACAAAAGGATTGCATAAGTAGATGTTTTTGGTGATTTTTGTGAACTTAGCGCATAATGTCTTCAAGATGAAGATTGTGAGTCGGAATACCGGAGGATAATGATCGATACCAGTAAGCCGATGAATAACGGATTGCATCTGATTTGTCTGGGAAGGAATATTTTCCTCGGAAGTTCTGGCGGAGGATCCATAACCGGAGAATCCCGTGATCAGATACGTGGATGGAATGATGGTGAGTCATTTGAATCCAATCCGTTCGCCCAAGGATAAGTGGAAGTTTCCTATAGTCCGGAATATCATCCACTCGTCGTGGGAAACGCAAGTGAAAACGTTGATGATTCCTCAGCGTATGAGTGCTTGGCGGAAGCCTTGCTTCTCATGCTGACAGAATCTGGAAATGAGCTCGGAGATTGACCGGAAGTTGTGCGGAAGTTGGTTCCGTAGTAAAACTTGGTTCAGAGACTCGGAAGAGTCTTGGAAGAGCTCGATGGATACCCTGCGGAGGTACTAGGAAGGTAACCCAGTAACGACCGTTAGGTAGGCAATCGGAAACTCCGAGGAGTAATACGATGGCCGATGCGCATGATGGACTTGATGCGGAAATTGCTCTTGAGCGGAGGTTTGTATTTTCCTCCAGTCAACCGGAAGTTCTGAGGGTGGATCTCGGAAGTTCGGTGACATGATCGGAAGTAGAGAGCGTAGTGATAAGTCCAGCGCGGAAGTTGTCGTCATAAGGGATAGGAACCGGAAGTTAAAGTCGGCTCCGTGGCGACACAAGAAGAACTTGGAGGATTACTCCGCAATAATTGCTGTCCAGGATTAATCAGCGTAGGTTTGTTGCGGAGAAAATCAGAAGTTTATCGGAATTTTTAATAAACGCAGTAACGTATCCCCCTTTTAGGTGGACGTCCCATCGTCTACTAGAATTGCCGAAATCCAAGTTATTTTCTGGAGTAGACCAGAAAATCATCGGTTACTTGATGTTGAAACCCAGTAATGCTGTAGCCACTTTGGTGCAATGGTTATTCTCCTGACTTTGTCACGTGACAGGCCAATAGAATCTTGGGTTCGATTCCCATCGCTGCCAGTAGTGCCTGTACTGCTATTTTTTGGTTTGTTTTCAAGAAAACCGGAGGATGCTCGATCTGAGCACAAACATTCGATGGATTTTGATATCCATGAATCTCGGGCTACATCGAGACCGGAAGTTAATGCATTGGGTGATCTTTAATGCATTAATGCAACGGATTTTATGCTGGTCGTGAACCAAGCGACGACCGGCGGTTCGATTCGGAGGTTGCCAATCCCCAATGTAACACAGCCGTTAGGTTCCTCCCAGTCCGGATTGCCTCAGATAATTCCGCGGAAGTTAGGGCTTCCGACGAAAAAAACCTCCGAGGATTCGGACGGAAGACCCTTGCCATCGACGCGAGGTATTTGGTTGTTCAAGAGAACACGACCATATCGGAAGATCATTCCTCTCGAGGAAGGAATGATATGAAGCCAGGTGAATCGCTAGACTTGATGCCAAGAGAGGGCGGCGATGAACTCCTGCTTCGGATGTGCCAATTGTCGCAGTTGAAATGTTGCACGGAAGAGCGAACACAACATCGGAGAAGGGAACTTCCGATGAGGTTCCGGCTCCAAATAGTCTATTGCCGAAGCGCGGAAGGTAACCGCGGAGGACATAGAACCGTGAACTCCGTAAACGGAAGTTCAGGGAATTCTGGTTCGTATTGTCGAATCAGCAACTGGACTAAAGGCGTCGTAGAAGTCTCCCGGCAGGAGATCGCAGAAGTTTGAATCTCCGCAATCTCGGAAGTGCACGGAAGATCCATGGTGAATTCCGGAAGCGACAGGGTAGGCGTGATGAACCAAGAGAATGTAATTGATAGCGGAAACATGAAGGGATTCATGTGCTGCTGAAATTTCGAAAACCGACGAATCCAAGGCAAGGTGCTGAAGGAAGTCGGATAATCGTGAAGCGGAAGTGCCTCAGGGTATGGTCCAGGAATGCGGAGCTAGAGGCTACGAAACTGGACGTAGTGCTCAGCGGAGGTTGGCGAACCAGAATTTCCGGTGATGAGCGGAAGTTGTCTCGGAAGACGGCTGGACATTCAATGAAGAATTCCAACGAAGGTGTGAGACGATGCTCCGCGGATAAAAATCCCGGAGACGGAAGTCTCGGAAGTGTTCGTGAGATCGAACGAGTCGCCGATAAGGCGATGAGACCTAAGGATCTCTTTGTTGAAGGCGACAGAACTGCCGGCAAGGCGATAAGCTTTCCCGCATGTGGGAAACCGGACAATATCCGACTTTAGAGAGTCGGTCGTGTGCACACTAAAAACTCTTTGGAGTAGCGTGGAAATGGTAGAAGGCTCCCGATCGCCAAGTCAACGGACTTGGTCTGTGATGGTGCTTCAGGTATCCGATAGCTAGTTCCGTGGAGAATCAGAACTCGATGACGCAAGTTTTCCGGAAGATGGAAACTTCAACAAAATGGATGTGGGTGACAAGGAATTGTCGATTAACGAGATGGAAATGCCGGAGATTAAGGGGATTTTCAAGAGAACTTCCGGTGGGATGAACTTTCGTCCACTTTCGGAGGATCCGGAAGTAGAAATTGAACCTTTCATTGAATATATAAGTACACGTTGCGAAACAGATAAATCGAAAGTTCATATCGGAAGTTGAATTCCGCGGCATTCCAGATGATAACATATTTGTACACCTCCGAGCCTGTCAATAACAGATCGGAGAGTGCGGCGGAAAAGAATGAATGCGTGTTTTGTACGTCCGGGAGTCTACGCAGACGTCCGGACGGGAATGTCTTCATGTCGCTCACTGGTTCGTGTTCGGATGATTCTCGCACGGGTGGACTGATGACCAGCACAGAACGTGCATGGGTTTGGGCTTCTCCGACGCTCCCGTTCACCCTCGGAGGTCCTGTTGGGATTGTGAACAGGACGACGAGGACGTTGACGTGAGGGTCCGCCACGTTGCGGAGTGGTGGCCTGAGCGGCAGCGAATACGGACGGAGAGGTGGTAACACCAGACGGAATGGTGCAGAAACCTATTGAAAAGGCGCGCGAACTTCCGGCGCGAACTTCCGAAGCGGAAGTCTCGGGAGTTCTGCGGCGCGAAGTGCGAGCTGAACCATTACCGGCGGTGACTCCAGAATTCTGTATAGGCCGATCTTGACCTTCCCTCAACGCTAGCTCCTGCCCTCGAGGACTTTGCCAAAACTCGGCATCAAGGCGCTGGATAGCAGCCCGAAGTCCATCCATGGTGCCGGGATAGATATCCGGCTCCAATAACTCCGAAGTAATGCGGAGCGGAAGAGCGGAAAAGAGGGCGTGACGGAGTGCAGGACCACCCCAGTCAAGCTTTGCGGTGATTTCGTCGAAACGAACAAGAAAAGGACCAATACGATCGGATGCCTTCATCCGAAGCCTTCGAAGACCATCCTCCGCATGACCAACCCAGTCATAACGACCGAATATGTCATGAAGTTCCGCCACGAAGACGGAAAGCTCTCCTCTCCAAGCCAGATGCTGCGGCACCCTAGAATCGTCGGAGGTGTCGAACATCCGAGCTGCTTCACCGCGGAGAAACGAGCGGATGCAAGCGATTTTGTCATCGTCCGTTCGGAAGTCCAGCGGAAAATCCGCAAAGTGCGAGTAGCACTGGACAAGGAAGGGCGATAGCTCGGACGGATCTGACCCGTCAAAGAAGAGAGGTGGCTGGAATTCGGAAGAGGAAGCGGAAGGATGTTCATCGCGACAGGGAAAATCTTCATCAACATCGATGTGGGTACCTCCGGAAGCGTGCGGAGACTGCGGAGATGCAAGTCCCGACTGTGAAAACGCTTGAGGATCCGGAGTAGTGGAAGGGTACCAAACACCGGTTTGGACAGAACGTCCAGGAGTGTCCTCACGACTTCCGGAAGTTCCGAGGATCGGAGTGGAAAATACCGGAAGTGGTCCTAAGACCGGAGAAAACGTAGTGTCGAGCCTGGAAAGTCCTGAACCCCAAAAACCTCCGCGACCGGTGACAGCCAGGTCGGAAGATCGTGGGACTGTGTTGATGGAGACGCAATCAGAGGAAGAATTCGACTCCGATTTGTCGCTAGAAAAGGCCGATGTAGAACCAGATGTGAAGAGGACAGACAGGCGCTCCTCATCCCCAGACGGAGAGAACGCGATTGTTGGGGAGGCGAGAGGAGTGTTGTCGGACGAAGAAGAAGACATGTTCCAATGCCAGGAAGGTGAGTTTGTTAATACTGTTATATCCCGTGCCGGAAGTAGGAAGGAAAGCGGAGGTGGAAGGGAAATAGGAGGAATCCGGGGGGACGAGAAATCGGAGGTTCGGAAGTCCGGAGGTTATGCCGGAAGTCAAACGTCAGATGTACCGGATGTTTACACGGAATATCGGGAACACTATTACCACAGGTAGGTTAAGGGTAAGTGTGGTCTTCTTGGCACTGGCGGGACTGGACAAGAAGTGGCGGAGGTCCGGAGGTTTAGGGTGAAACTTCCGGAGTGCTAAGTTGGAGGCCTAGCGTTGCCGAAGGGAGAGTGACTCGGAGGTCGGAGGATTAGGCACGAAAGAAACGTTTATTAACAAACTGAAGAAAGAGAAAGTTACAAGGGGTGCTTTATAGTAATTACGGAGAATCCCAATAAAGGTAAGGAAGTACGGTACAAGACAATAAGAACAATAAGAGAACAATAAGAACAATAGTAAAAGAAGAGGAATGCATAAGGCATAAAACATAGAAGGTGATGCATGAGGCGGACATGAGCCAGCATCGGAGGTTAGGGCCGACAGCACGTGTATGTGCTCCGGCCCGCGAGGGATTGCCGAATGGCAGGATACGGGATTGGCGGGAAGGAGCGCGATAGCCGGAATGAAGTCGGCGGGAAAATGACGGAGAATAGTGTGGATGGTCGGAGGTTGATTCGGAGGTCGGCGGAGGTTGGGATGGAGGATAGATAGTGTGGCAGAAGACATACTGATTGTTCCCAAATCTCCAAATGAAGCTCCGCAAGTCGGAGGACGGAGGATCCGGAGGTTCCGGAGATCGGAAGTATGCTTAGCATTATGCACGGATGTAACAAGCCGGAGTACCAAATGTTATGTGAAAAATTTTATATATGTTTCATTCTTGCTAGCTAGAAAATCTCAACTATGAAATATTGAACCACCTGATGCCGTGATGCCGCGATCACGGCAACTTTGACGGGATCAAGGATATGCACACTAATTAGCGACAATGCGACCTCCTTGGAATGCGAGCGGAATGCTCAGTTTTCGACGTGTATGCTGGTGAAACATTCAGATCTTGCCGCTCCTTGGGTGCCGAGTACTTCGCTTGGCCCTAGCTCAGAAATTTCCTTTTCCGGAGGATCCACGTGACATTGTTATCTATGTACCCCTTCTCAGAGTTCTCGTCGTATCTAGTACAATTGGGAGTTAACTGAGCATCTGCCCTGTCTTTAGATAGCTATGGACCTCCATTTGTGCAATAAAAAATTTTACCTCCGAAAAAAGAGGGGGGGGGATTGCAACCGGAAAAGAGGGGGGATTTCGAAGTTGCGATAAAAGAGAGGGAAAATTGAGAGAAATCCCCCACTCTTTTCAGGTCTCAAATGTTGGAAATAAGAGGGGGGATTTTCGAAAATTCTCAAGAAAAGAGGGGGAAAGTTGAAAAAAGAGGGGGAATAATAAAAGTGCATTTGGAACGGCATAGTTGCAATTGGTGACTCAGACCGGAGAATTCCGTAACAACTTCACAGCCACACATTGCGAGTCTTCCCGGGGAGACCCTTTCGCCTTTCCATAATCTTACAGGAGGAGTAGCGCTCAGTCGTCCGAACAGACTTCTAGCTGTCCCATAGTCACTAGTAGTACTGTGGACTTCACTTCCAACTTTGCTTGCAACTCTCACATTCGTGCCTCCTGTTCAATGGACGCCCTGGACTAGCGTTTACACCTCATTCTTACTTGGCTGGCCCTCTTCGCGCTGGTATCATTGCCATACCGACTCCTCTTCGTCAGTCCGACGCGCTGGATACGCGTCAGTCATCCTTGCGTCCCCAGCTCCGAGCAACAATAATCGCATGTGGTGTACGGAGCGCCGCCGTCATGCGCTCTTGAGCGATGAGCATCATGACTTGCCTGCTGGCCATTCCGGGTTCGACTCCCTGCTTCACCTTGTCGTCGGTTCTCCAGTTAGTCTTTTGCTTGTCTTTCCTCGGGAGCCCTCTCTCTCGATTTTTCCTGACTTTTCATTCCCCTAACCTGTCTGCGCAATGGTTCGTCGCTCTATTTTCTGGAGATGTTCCAATAAACGTATGCAGATATCGGCCATAAATGAACATCCCCACAAGAAGAATAAAATCGGGCGTGGTGTACGGCACACCGTCAGCTTCAATGTATCTATCGTGAATGACCATTGGTCACTAGTACTGGTAGTCCACTCCTTGCGCCTGAATTTCTTGTCAGCTCCATTGCTAACTTTTTCCTTCTGTATCATTTAATTGCCATCCCGATTTCTCCGTCCGTGCGACGCTTCAGTTACATCCTAACCCAGAACCGCAATGATCGCGTGTGGTGTACGGAGCGCCGTTGTGCGTTCTTGGGCGATGGGCATCATGGCTTACCTGCTGGCCGTTCGGGTTCGACTCCCCGCTTCACATTACTCTGAAACCCTCTCCCTTGGTTTTTTACTTCCCTGCCCTGTCTGCGCAATGGTTCGTCTCTCTGTCTTCTTGACGTGCGCTCAAATAAACACCCCGCAAGGAGTATCACATTGGGCGTGGTGTGCGGCACACCGTCAGCTTCAATAGCTGTTCGTCTATCATCGTTGATCACTGATAGTCCGAGGTTCGACTCCTCGCGCCTGAATTCGTCGCTTCCATGACTTTTTTCCCCTTCAAGTACTTCTTCATGACTGCACGCTGTGCTGCACATCATCCTAAACGATACCAACCCGTCAAATGGATATTCATTCGGACGTGGTGTACGGCACACCGCCAGCACTTCTTTACTATCTCTTATGGAATGAAAGTTGCGAGCAGCCCGGGGTTCGACTCCCCATGTTCGAATTCCCCCCGGTATCGATGCTTCTTTGCTCCTCATCCTCAGGCTCCTTTTGTTTATCTCCACGCATCGACATCATGCGTTCCTCCCAGTCCTTCCCTTTTCTCTGTCTTTTTCATCCCTTGCACACCCGCGTTCAACGTTCAATTCTTCCTGGTTCGTGTCTTGAACCGCAAGTACTTCTTTTCTGGATATTGACACGTCCAGGGCGATCTACGAACAATACAGCAATTTGAATCAGGATGCTGCCTCTCCGGTGTTCAAACTGGATATTCGCCTGTAGTCTGGGACCTGGGTTCGACTACCCGCGTCCGAATAGCGTTGGGTCGTGGTGGTTTTTCTGTCTCTCTCTCTGTCGCGTACCTTACCGAGCTTATTGGGAAGTGTAAACATCGAGGATCTAGGAAAGCAGAGATCCCTTCGTATGTGAAATTATTCAAGTTGATCGTTGAGCTTCGTCCTGAAGGCCGGCACTCCCAGTGAGGAGTAATCAACGATATTTATTCATCCCACTTACAGTTGGCGGCCGTCTCAGTTTCACCGTTGCATTTTTTAATAACTGCTTGTCGTGTACAATCGTGTACCACTGTTGACGAAATTTGAGTACAAATACTCAAGTTCAATATTTCAGAACAGTTGAACTCGCCGCGGTAGAACGACAAAAAACACAAGAAAGCAAATAAAATAAAATCGAACGCAGGTTCGATAACACGGATCAAAACGGGATACCATTACCAAAAGCAGCAGTGCCATAAAATTTGCACGATCACGAGCGCCTAACTTTTCTTTGTCGTACCGCCGAGTCGTACTCGCGATGTCGCTATTCGCATCGCCGCGATTCTTTTGTCAGCGTTCGAGAATACGAATCGCTTTCTGGGCTACGCGTCTCTCCTTTCACACAGCGTCTGGCGACCCGCTGTGCGTTATTTGCGGATTCATACGAGATTTATCCTGACTACATCCAAGAGACCCGTTAACCGAACCTGCTCGTCAGATATCTACTCTAAAGCCGGCTTTCCTCGTTCCCAGCGACTACCTTGATCTATCGGGCAAGAAGGCAGTTCCTATAAGCTGTCATGCATCGCAAAGTGAAGCCGCGTTGATAACGTACACGAAGAAGTTCCCCTTCCCCAAGCTGACCGATGGGTTTCTGTACTATCATCGGCATGGTTGTGCTGCACCGCTGGAAGGCGCCGTCCGTTTCCGTGCTCGCGCAGCGAAACCGCCTTGGACTTTCATTCGTGGCCGTGACCTTCTTTTGCCATCTGGACACCCTTGGGAGATTATTCTACCTGAGGTCGCGTGTCGTGCTGAATATGCTACGATTCGTAATCAGCTCCTTGCGGAAAAGCTAGTGACAGAACAGCAGCTGTCCCAGTGCCGCGACATCTTCGCCGACCAGGAAATAAATCCTGAAACCACCCTGTTTCGTCTCACCCAGGAATTTCCTGTCAGTTTCACCGGCTCCATTAATCTAGCTGTTGTTGGCGAGACGCTGCATCACCTCGAATTCGAGGACATGTTTCGGGTCACCAATGACGGCAAAACCTACCATCCATGGACTGGTGACAGTTTCGCCCCAACCTCAAAATCATTTACTCATCATATCTCAGGTTTTGGACTGGTATGTTTTGAGCCCACCACCGGGCCCGGGCCCCGGATGGTCAACCTTCGCATCAAGCAGACCATCGGGCCCATCAGATCCCCAATAAAGGGCGGCAGGTTCAAAGGGATATTGCCCCCCAGAAATGGGATTTTGCTGGCTCACACCCGCCGCGGTGGTCTGGCGCCTGTGAAGTGGGCACACGATATCGATGCGGACCCCACCCCCACCGGTGCCGCCCTTCGGCTGTTGTGGGATAATCATCTCCAGCTGTCTGGGGCGAGTAATACGACCGCCAACGTATGACTGCCAACGTCTCGAGACATTGGCTTGACCTGCACGTTGACCGAAGGTTTCGGGATTGTATCTGCGTGGGTCGAGCTCGAGTGTATTTCGTCTACGTATTGCCCGAATCTCAATCAAGCAGGTTACGAAAAAGGATAATAACGAACGGACGCGCGAACTTGCAGATCTACTCGCCGCTCCAGCCATATCGGTTACATTGCTTTATTATGACCGCTTTTTTCGTGTGAGCTGGGACTTTTCCTTTTCACTGGTGTTATACTTGGAGCTTTGGCTCGTATTTAAAATACCTAAAAGTGTATGTGCCCCAGTCTTGCTCTGTCCCGTCCTTCACCCATTTGACGCCGTCCGCGTAGTCGTCCAAATTCACCACCAGCCTTCCGATTTCTTTGAACCCTGATTTGCGAAATGCTGGATACCCAGCCATACTGGAATGCACCCACGCATAGCACTGATGTGCGTCGCACATGTCCGTCCCAAATTTCAAAAGAGCCGAACCCACACCCTTCTTTTGCTCGAGAGGGTCGACGGAGATGCCGAAGATGTACATGTTCTTCCCGCCGCGCGCGTTGAGATCCATCTCCCACTTCTTTCGGTCATCGCCGACTATTTTCTTGAGCACGTCGATGGGTTTGTGGTCTGCAGGGAGAGGTTTGGGGCGGTAGCTTTCGGCGCGCGGATCCTCCTCGCCTTCGGCCTTCCATCGCTGTGAGCCGGAATGCGATGTGTAAGTAACTATGGTGCTCACCAAAAGAGGTTTGGACCCGTCGAAATTCCACTTGCCCCAACCGCACATCCCGAGAATCTTTCCCGAGTCGTCATCCACGGCCTTCATAATCACATACTGCTCAGGCTTGTCGAGGAGGGGAAGCCACCAGTCCTGGCTCATCTCGACCGTGCCCATGGGAAGTCCATCGGCGTGCTCTTTAATCAGGGTGTGAGAGTCGGTCGTGAAAGCAGCGGTGGAGATTTCTGAAAAGCGGGGAATGTCCTCCTTGACGGCGGGGAGGATGCTGAACTTGAAAGACATTGGCGAATCACCTTGCTGGGAGTCACAGGCTTTCACTCGACTCGGAGCCGTAGTCTTATCAGTCGACGGGAAGTACTCGGGAAGTTCAACAGCGGTTAGTTCCATGAAGGCCGACTTTCTCGCTCAGCTCTTGCCGACTGGAACATCACGATATTCATTACGGTACTTCCATTCGTGCCTGCTATGTCCTTGGTTTCGGGTCATACTTACAGTACCTGAACGTGTAGGTGCCCCAGTCGTGCTCTTTGCCGTCCTTCACCCATTTGACCCCATCCGCATAGTCGTCCAAATTGGCCTCGAGCTTCCCGATCTCCTTAAACCCGGCCTTCACAAACACAGGATACCCAGCCATGCTCGAATGCACCCAGGCATAGCACTGATGCTCGTCGCACATGTCCGTCCCAAATTTGAGCAGGGCCTTTCCGACACCCTTGCCCTGTTCGACAGGATCGACAGAGATGCCAAAGATACACATGTTCTTCCCTCCGTATGGGTTGAGCTTCCTCTGCCATTCGTTCATGGAGTCGTGAGAAATCTTCTTCCACACGTCGATGGGTTTATGGTCTGCAGGAAGAGGTTTTGGGCGGTACTCTTCTGCGCGGGGATCTTCCTCGCCCTCAGCCTGGTCGCGGAATATCGAATGAGGTAGAACGATATCTTACCTCCAAACTCACCAATGCAGGTTTGGATCCGTCGAAATTCCACTTTGCCCACCCACACATTCCGAGAATCTTTCCCGTTTCATCGTCTACGGCCTTGATTATCACACACTTCTCTGGCAGGTCGAAGAGGGGTATCCACCAGTCGTTTCGCATGTCGACGGTGCCCATGGGGAGGCCATCGGCTTGGGCTTTAATGAGGGTATTCGAGTCATTCGCGAAGGCGGCGGTGGAGATCTCCGAGAAGCGAGGGACATCCTCTTTAACGGCGGGGACAATGCTGAAGGTCATCGTTCGAGTCGGAATTTGTTCCGAGTCATCAGCGGCTTTGAGAGAGCCGAGAGAGCGATGTGACCGCAGATCTTCTGATTGGCACAGTTGGTCAACATTTGGTCATTCTCAGCCTGAGGCTCACCAACTCGACATTTCGTCTTTGCTGATAGAATCGGTTCCGAGTCGTGCAAGGTTCGTGGTAGGAAACCTCCTATTCTCGATTCAATATCGACCTGAATCAGTCCGGCTTCTGGAGGACGTCGAATCCGTTGGGATCAAATTCTCTGGAGACGTCTCCAGAGACTTCAACGGATTTGACAGGCGGGTAGAATTGATGTGGAGCTCTCGAAGGCTGTTGCCAAATAGCGACATCTCTTGATCCCGTCTCGAAGTTCAAATGCTGGGCCGTTTTCTTCAAATTGAAGCTCCGGAAAAATGTGAGAGGAGCATAGTAAATCAGAGATGGATGTCTCGACATTTCCCGGGGTATAGCCTGTTGAAGTTTGAATGGGGTGAAAGAATTAAAATTCAATAATCTAGTACACTACAAACTTGAGTATTTATACTGTTCTGAATATCTTCCAGAACATTCTCTTTGAAGCTAGTAAGTAAATGAGTCAGGGAATGAGTAAGAAATATATTCTACAATGTTCGAGGAGAAATTGAACATTAGTGATCCGGTCTCGGCGATCTCGGCGATGACCGATGTTTGCCAAATATCAACACTCCCCCTCAAACTCGAGTCATCCCGAGTTTGCGGACTTGTTCCTCATGCTGAGGGCGAGGCAGAGGCTTCGTGAATATGTCCGCCAGGTTATCAGCTGATGCGCAGTGGTGAACTGATACTTCGTTAGAAGTTACGGCGTCGCGAATGAAATGATGTCGGATATCAATATGTTTGGATCGCGCATGATATCCGGCATTGAATGTGAAGTCGATAGCGCCACGGTTGTCAACGAAGATAGGAGTAGGTGAGGACGGGGGAAGGTCGAGCTCGGTAAAGAGTGAGCGCAACCAAAGATTCTCGCGCGCTGCGTGCGAGAGTGCAATATATTCGGCTTCCATCGTCGAGAGTGCAACAGTGGACTGTTTCTTGGAAGACCAAGTCGCAGCTCCCCCTGCAAGCATAGAGACATATCCTGAAATGGATTTTCTGTCGTCCAGCGAGTTGCCCCAGTCTGCATCAGTGAAAAGCGCGGGATCGGAGAAATCCGCGTGCATTCCCACGGTTGAGTTGGATGCCGCTGAGTAGGATATCCCGAGATTTGGGGTTCCTTTGAGGTAGCGGTACACTCGTTTGACTGCCGTGAGATGTTCTGGACCTGGATTGGTGCTGAACTGGGATAGGGTTTGCACGGCATAGGCAATGTCGGGCCGGGTGATAATCGCTGCGTACATCAAGCCACCAACCATAGATTGATAGACGTGCTTGATTTCGGGATGCGACTCCGTGTCCGGAAGCTTGTGTAGCTTGACATTAGGGTCCATGGGTGATGCGACGGAGTTGGAATTCTCCATGCCGTGCTGAGCGAGAATTTTTTGAATATAATTTGTTTGGGTGATGGTGATGATTCCGTGCTTGCGATCACGGTGAATTTCCATACCCAGGAGTTGTTTAGCATCGCCAAGTCGAGTTATTTGGAATGCCGTCTCGAGTTCATCTTCGGCACGAGTGATCAGCGCGGGAGAAGAAGCGTATATGGACATGTCGTCCACGTGAACAGCAATGATCGTGATGCCGTCCTTCCCACGGCGTACATAGACGCAACGGTCTGATAGAAGACGGGTGAAGCCAATTTTGTGGAATTGGGCATCAAGGGTTTCGTTCCAAACACGTCCGGACTGCTTGAGTCCATACAGTGATTTATGGAGACGAAGAACACGAGAAGTGCCGTCTGAAAAACCTTCGGGTTGTTTCATATAAATTTCCTCCTTGAGCTCTCCATTAAGGTATGCTCCTTTAACATCGACGGTGCGCATTTCGAGGTCGTAGCGCGCTGCGAGTGCGAGTAGAAGTCGGTTTGTTTCCGCGCGAACAACGGGAGAAGAGATCTGATCCGGGTTGTAATCTGTTCCGGGGATCTCGGTGTTTCCCATGATAACGAGTCGTGCCTTGCGGCGTGAGATAGCACCAGTTTCGTCGACTTTGTTTCTGTACACCCATTTATTCCCAAGTGCCTTCCTTCCCTCTGGTAAGTCTGCAAGACTGTATGTGCCCAATGCTTCTAACTGCGAAATTTCTTCCAACATAGCTGTGTGCCATTCATCGGCGCACGGATGATCGACGGCTTGCCGGTATGAACTCGGCTCCGCATCAACGGCTACATTGGCGACGTCTTCACTGGGAACACGATGTCTCCAAGCGTCGGGCTTGGCAGGTGACTGGTTTGTGGGATTACGAAGTTCTCGCCAGTAAGTGTTGTCGTTGTAAATCTTTGGACCTTGCGCAGCTTTCCTAGGCTGGCGTGGCTCTCGGGGAGGTAAGCTTGTCGTCTTCTGTGGCTGTGGTGCTGTGGGGGGTTCGGGTGTGGATGGCACAGGCTCGTCTGGCACCGTTTCATCATTTTGTGATGGCACTGGTTCAGATTGTGACTGAGCCGAATTTGGCTCGCTATTACTGTCTCTCTCCCCCTCGAGCCGAATTGGGTCAGTGGGGACTGCGGGTTGAGACATATAGTCCCCGGATGATGTCTGGAACACAACATTTCGAGAGGTAAGGATTTTTCGTGACTTCGGAACATGATAGCGCCAAGCGCGCGAATCTTCCGAAAGTCCCACGAACCGGTACGGTTTCGATTTTGGTGCGAGTTTCGACTCGAGCTGACCCTGGTTGAGTACCCAGCAGGTCGTTCCAAATTCCTGAAGGGTTGCGAAGTCGGGTTTGACACCCCAGAATGCCTGATAAGGCGTAATATTCGTTTTAAGAGATGCCGTAGGTGACCGATTAATGATGTAAACTGCGTAATTGACAGCTTCTGGCCATAGGAAGTGTGGGAGATCGTAGGCGGCAATCATTGCGCGCGCGCGTTCCATAATTGTGCGGTTAAGACGTTCCGATACGCCATTTTGCGACGGTGAGTAAGGTGCAGTTTCCTCGACTCGGATACCTTTTGCTGCTAATTTTTCCCGCAGGGATTTCGATGCGTACTCGCCTCCGCCATCAAAACGAAAGGCTTTGCACCGTTTTCCGCGCTGCGTGAGTATAAATTCGATGTAATTTTCGATGTGTTGATCCGCTTCTGATTTCTTTTTCATTAGCGCGATCTTCTTGTGCTTTGTAGCACCATCTGTAAATGTGATCATGTAGCGCTCGCCACGTATTCCGTGTGTGCGCGTGGGACCCCACACATCAGTGTAGGTCATTTCGCCGATTTCGGTGTATTCCCGTTGTGATTGTTTTGGAAACGGCTCGACATGCTGCTTAGCTTCGATGCAGGTGGTACACTGCTCCATTTCGGACGATGAAGGTGCGATTTTCATGCCGTTAACCATCTCCTTGTCAGCTAATTGTTTGACAGCATCTGGGCTAAGATGCCCGAGAATGCGATGCCATGTTTGGAGTGTGCGCTCCGGCGTAGCTGCAAAAGCAAGGGATGTTTGGGAAGACGGGGATTGCCCAGGAGGGATGGTAGCGACGTTTCCGAGTGCGTATACGTCGCCGACATTCCTGCAATGTGCCAATTTAACTCCCCCTTTGGAGGTAATCTCAACATCAAGGGAATTTGATGGGAAAGTGAGTTTGTAACCAGCGCGATGGAGTTTTCCGAGTGAAATGAGGTTGTATGGGGATGATGGGAGGTAAAGGACACGTTGTAGCGTTACTGTGGTGAGTTTCGAACCAATTTTGAACTGTAGTCGGACTGATCCTTGCCCTTCGGCAGGCTTTGATCCGATTCCGACGATGTTGTGATTATCCAACGGCGTGTACGAGAAAAAATTCGATTTATTGTTGGTTATGTGAACACTGGCTGCACTGTCTAGGAGCCATGAATCTCGGGTGAGTCCGCGATGTTCGCTGGCTGCGAAAACGATGTCGTTGTCGTCCTTCTCCTCTGCCACATTGGCTTTGGAGGTTCCGCTGTTACCGCGCTTCTTGTTGCGCGTGTAGCGCTCGTAATTCTGTTGCTTCTCCTGCTCCGTATAGGTTTTGCCGTTCTGCTTGTCGCGGCACTCATTAATACGATGGCCGGGCCGACCGCAGCTAAAACATGCATCACGGCGATTGCCGCTGCTGTTGGAGTGTTTACCTTTGCCTCCGAAAGCAGGTAATGCCGTGTCATCGGCATCGGCTTTGGCGTTGGGACGTCCTGCTTGTTGGAGGATGCGGGAGATGATGTCCTCCGAGTTGCGAACACTGTTTAAATCAATGCCGCCAACCCAATTGTCCCACGAGTCGGGAAGCGAGGTGAGGATCGTGATGGCGAATTCTACGTCGTCGATGAGGCTGCCGTATCCTTCCAATGTACCCCGGATCTCCGTGAGGCTGCGGATGTGCTCCTCGATGTTCTCTCCCTCGGCGCAAGTCGCCCGGAAGAGTTTTCGGCGGAGACGAATAATGGAGATAGCGCCTTTGGGTTGATAAACCCGTTCGAGCTTTTCCCATGCGTCGGCTGCTGTCTTGGCATTTTGAATGTATGCCATCGGACCTTCTCCCACCCGTAAACGGATGGAAGACAAGGCCTTGCGTTGTGCCTTTTTCCACGCCTCCAATACTGCGAGTTGTTGTTGAGATGGATTTTGTGAATCTATCGTCGGCGCGGCTTTACTGGTGCCGGTGACATAAATGTCATTCTCCTGATCTGTCAGGATGTCCATCATCTTGGTGGCCCATGCCGAATAGCCCTGGGCACCCTCGAGGAGTTTGATGCGGTATGCGCTGTTGCTTTCCGCCATGCGAGTGAATGGATGTGGAGGGCGAGGTAAAGATTAGAGTAGGCAAGCACGAGAGGATGAAGGTGAGTGATTTAGTTCAGGCAGGCGAGGCCCATAACCTGTTGAAGTTTGAATGGGGTGAAAGAATTAAAATTCAATAATCTAGTACACTACAAACTTGAGTATTTATACTGTTCTGAATATCTTCCAGAACATTCTCTTTGAAGCTAGTAAGTAAATGAGTCAGGGAATGAGTAAGAAATATATTCTACAATGTTCGAGGAGAAATTGAACATTAGTGATCCGGTCTCGGCGATCTCGGCGATGACCGATGTTTGCCAAATATCAACATAGCCCTATCCCTGACACGAAAAATCAAATGTGCTGTATACAGGTGGACTTCGTGATGCCAACAATTCTAGCTCAGCCTCGAATAGTTTATAGCGTTAGATAGGCTAGATCAAAAATTCTGAAAATATTCTATAGAAGGTAAAAATGTAGAATGAATCTCTATCGTTGTGCCGAGGCAGACTCGGGTTATAAGGCGCATATTATGGGCACTTATTGTCAGTACGGCTTTCGGGCTTTGCCGTTGGAGTTTCCCATTTGGACTTGCCGAGCGGGCCGAGTGATGCAGACGGCTTTCTACGAGGGCGGGTAGAATCGCGACGTAGCCGAGATCACTTTCTACCCGATTCTCTGGAGACAGCCTGATCCCAGCCGATTCGACCTTCTGCTTCGAGTCCACAATCAAATTACGAGCGCCCATCACCCCGAATGGACCGTAACGCTCAGCAGCCAACTTCGCGTATCCCGACTGGCGAATTCCGACAACTTCGCGGTATCTCTAACTTTAAGTGCGGTGGGCGTGGGGCCAGATGGCGCCACAACGTATGTCGAAGAAATCCTCCGGACGGTCATGATTTACGGTGATTCGCAGAGCACTGGTACAGACTCGCTGGCGCCCGTTCAAACCTTGCATGGTAAGCCGATTCAAGCTCCCACATTGAATGCGATCTGAAATACGGAATGAACCTTGTGATTCTTGGCTAGCGACACTGGTTGCCGACGCCTCAGTGTATCGGTACTCTATGCTGCCCAGACGGCGTTGTAGCCTTCGGCGTCATCGAGACATTTATCCTGGACGGCAAAGGCGGAGGCCAATGTGTGGCTCAAGGCTGGGAAGACGGCGGACCTACCACGACGACGACTTTCACAGCCCCAGTCGCGCCGTTCTATACTCTGACTGTTGACGACAACGCACAAAGTCCGTCAAAAAATGAGGCGGCCAGGGTTCCCTCCCCGGTGGCTAAGCTGTCGCTTGCGTGCGTTATTCCAGGTTTATTGGCATGATTTCGTTTCCTATGATCGACTATGTGCCATGTCGGCGTGTGTTATTGAGGCCAGGATTTGCGATCCTCGCCAATGACACTTCATTATTCGGTCCTGGAAATTTCCTTTGTCCAGGGCCACATAAAGCCACGCGACGCGCTTCTCATGAAACCGCTTAACGATCGGTAGGTCCAACACCAAAGCGCTTTCCTTTCTAGTTTCCTGCCACTGCGAAATTCATCTCATGGTAGGTCCCCGCGGAAGCTTACGGAGGGACCATTGTCTGCCCTTGGCAGGTATGGTCTGTGGGGATTTCACATAAAAGGCACAGGCTTTCCGAGCGGTTTGTGTATCCTGCCACTTCGCGTTAATCCTGTCTGCGACAAGTACAACTTTCTCTGCCACTCAGTTCACGGTTGCCGACTCTCTACCCTCATGTCTTTCATCGTTACTCCCGTCGAGCAGGCCCTCGACCACGACACTCCTTTTGAGTCCACACCCATCGACGACGCGCACCTCGACGCGGCTTTCGACGCGCTTGTCACCCAGAAACCAATCGATGCCATTTACAACGCGCTCTACGAGGCGTCCCCCTTTGCCGCCGACGTCTACTACAGGTCCCCCATTGACGACATCCGACTTGACGCGGCGGTTCACGCGCTTGGTGCCGAGGCACCACTAGCTGATGTTTTCGCCATCCTCTTCAACATAACCCTCACGGACCCCCCTCCCGAGGATTCTGAAGTCTCTGAATTCACAGTACCCTATATCCCCGCCCCCTCGCCGTACGGAATGGGGTTGAGCTTCGAGGAGTCGTCGGACTGGCGCGCGCCGGTGTGGCGTTCGCCCGAATCCAGCGCGATCGACTCCACGTGCGTCGACCCTAGGCTAATTCTTCCCAACCCGCCGGACTCGCCCCCGCGTCGCGCCGCATCCGCCTCCTCTGACGACGATATGGCCGTCGCGGATTTTTCCATCTCCTTCGAGACGCCCGAAGCCGTCCCCGTCGATTCCGACTCGGATGAAGATGATTCGGACGACTCGGACAACGACTCGGATGAGCCCCAGGACGACACGGATTCCGACTTCGAGGAACGGCCTAAGCGCACTCGTGCCCCTCGTACCACTCGTCCCCTGCCCCGTCGCGTCGCTCCCAAGGCTGCCGTTCCATCTCCGAGGGCCCGCACCTCTCGTGCTTCCGCACCCGTCTCACAGAGGTCTACTCACTCATCCTCTGCGTCTTCCTCCGCTTCTACTGCCTTTGGGAAGAAGCGCAAGGCGACTCGCGCCTCCGGCCGCCGTGCATCCAAGAAGGTCGCCGTCTCCTTCCAGCTTCCCCACATTGCCGGCGTTACCGACCCTGACCTCCCTGCCCCCGCGAACAGCACCGGTGTCTGCGCGACCTACTGGCCTCTCCTCCGTCTGGGCTGCACCGTCATCGCCACTGGCGTGCGGTGCAACATCGACGGCTGCAAGAAGGAGACCAACTGCTGGGGTGACATGGGCCGTCACGTCCCAGCGCTGCACTACCGGGATCAGATGCCGCAGCTCGGGTGCAAGGCTTGCCCCTACACGTTTGCGCGCTCCGACGCCCAGTCACGGCATATCCTCCGGTTCACGAACAAGGGACGCCACTTCACCAATTCGAGGAAGGCGTTCTTGATTGAGTTCAACAAGCTCCCGAAGGTCATCGACATGAGGAACAACTGTGCAGGAGACTCGGCCTCCTACAAGAAGTTGAACAAGGAATTGTACGTTTTATCTAATCATTCTTTGTTCATCTGATCGTTGTTGCTCTCAGGAATGAACTGTTTGAGGAGCTTCGCCCTAAGGCCCCCAAGGCTTAGTTCCACACATCGCCGCTCCCTTTCTACGCTAGTACCCGGCCCACTCTCTTTATTTCCCCGTCCATTTTATGCTCTCGTCTCTTTTGCCTTCCTATAATCAGTCCCATAGCGCTCGCAAGTAAGTATGATCCTCCGTCGTCTATAATTTGTACCGTTAGCATTCTCGTTGGACTCATTCCAGCTTTGTATGAATCCATCTTGAATAGAAACCTGTTGATTACCTCTCCGAATTCGCAGCCTCTCTCGAAAAAGCCCCACTTGGTTGTTCGTTCTAGATCTCTTGGATTTATTGTATTCAACATCGTTGCCAGCAGCACGAAACAGCCGCGGGTGGAGAACGAAAGGCTCAGACCATCGGAAAATTGCTGCAACTCCAGCGTTTCGCAAATTCGCATTCGCTGTTGCAGTTTTATGGGCCATATACTGTCTAATAAATCGGAAAAACGCGCTGTGAAGAAGAAAAAACCAACACCGTGTGAAATGGTTCAAAAAAAAACGCGATGACGAGGAGTTTGATGCAATCACGTTTCGCGCCCACGTGAATGAAATAAAACACGATATGATACGACGAATTAAAGAAAACACAATGAGAATACCAGCTGCAGAAAAAGAAACACATTGGGCTCTTGGTAGTCTGATAGTAAACACAGTGTGCTTGTTGACAGGCTGTCAAATTACGTGAAAGTGTGGCTGTGCTGCCTGGTGTTCTTTCCTTTGTACCGCAAGCAATACAGCTGGAGTATATCACAAAATATTTGGGCAGGTCTGTGAAGCAAAATAGAGGATATCCTTCAGCGAGAGTTAAGCTTTTTAGCCCTTCAAACCAGAATCAACCCCAAAATGATTAGCTAATACCATGTTTAGCAACTCACACTATGTCATCACAACAACCACACATCTCGCTTTGTTTTGAGAGAAGATTGGGTTTATTAGAAGCCATTCTGTGTGCTCTAATATTCCCAGAACTATCCCTCATGAAGACCTCCCAGAACAAGGCGGCAAAAAATTGATGGTCGGCCAACAAGCTAACAGACGATATACTAGTACATCTTGGTTGTCACTACTTAGTATATCGGTTCTGTCACTGGGACTAGGCACTTGGGTAGCTGATGCCAATGCTGACGGTTGTATGGTTGCATGATGTTGTCTATGCGGTCGGAAATACTTAGGGCATGCCTTTCACATACCAACACTGGCAACAGTTCAAGTTAATGATGTGTCTTTTGTTTGGTAGATTCAAGAGCATTACATATTTTCGGTGTTCCTCACATTGTGTTTTTTTATCCATCCCAACACTCAGCGTGCATTTTTCGCAAATTGATACCATTGTGTCTTACTTTCACTCTCATTCAACCATTGTGCATTTTTTGCAGTGGGAAGGCTGAAGGATGTGTTTTTTTCTGAAATTTGTGCCTCATTGACGCGGAAAATCAGAAAATCTGGTTACAACGTGTTTTTTGATTTATTAGACAGTATATGTGCCATACAGTTTTGCTGGCCAGCATAGACACGTATGGACGTAAGTCTTGAAGTGATTGAACCATGCACTCATGAGTGGAATCCGGAACCTCGAATCGCGTACGGGTGCAGTCCGCAGTGTTCCCTTTATTTTGGATCGAGCGGCAAATTACAGACACGTCTCTGTGAATGAGGGAAGTCGCACACGTCTTTTAAAAAATGGCTGGCCTTCAGGAGAGTAGGGTTCGACTCCCTCCAGAGCCGTGGATGAGGTCGCAGCAATTTACCTTTTTTCTGTGCGCTCTCTCCTTCCTTTTTTTCCATTGATGTAAATTACAATATCCGCACGGGAGATGCTGCGTTCACGAAAGAAATCGGAACTGGAGCCGGAGGGAATGCACGTAAGTAAGTATCGTTCAACTCAAAGAAGTTCAACTTGCATCTCTGAACTCCGATTCTGGAAATGTCGGCAATGAGCAGCCTAATTGAAGTTGACATTTCTCTTGCTAACCTGAGAAGAAGTGGGAATCTGGGCCGACTGTGCCTGGGTAACAACACTTTTAAACCGTGTGACGATTACACCGGCGATCACCGCAGTGGGACGAAAGTGATCCGTGATATTTGTCAGTGTTGATTTCGGAGGACAATGAGCACGTCCGCTTGACTGGCATCGACTACGCAAGTACTACGCACTACGGTCTAGTACGGAGCGCTGCGTCTGCGTTCCTTTGTTTTTCTCGTGGACTCGGTACCCTCAATCTCAGGGACTCGTCGGACTTACATTCGACGTGTTCGTCGTTTACCTGTTCAAGCGATCGACCTCGAGGTGGTGACGTCTGTTCCGCAGGCTGGAGCTTACCTTGCGCGCATTCTACCGCGACTCTCAGTACGTTTTCCTCTTGTGAATACGCCTGGTGGGATACTGAGGGCCTCGAAGTCAAACCATGGAGTTCAGGAGGTCTAATCAAAGGGCTGAACCTACCGGTGGCGCAGGCTCTTCATTGCCTACGCCTGTCCTTGTCGTGGCCGGACTATCTACTCTGGTGGCTGTCGTCGTCTCGGGAATGTCTATACATCTTCAACTGCGAAATTACCGCAAACCTGCCTTGCAACGGTACGTGATCACAGACCTGGTGCGCATGAAATCTCAAAAACTATAGAATGGTCGTCCGAATTATGGTCATGGTTCCCCTCTACGCGGTATCCTCCCTGATATCTCTCTTCTCGCTCGAAGGTAATTTCTACCAATCCCGCGTATAACCCGTACTGCACATTTTTGGCAGCCGCATTTTTCATTGATGCCATTCGTGATATCTACGAGGTCCGTGTTCTTGAAGTTCGTCATGAAATTTATCTCAAGTCCACCGTCTAGGCATTTGTGATATACTGTTTTTTCGTCCTTCTGCTGTCTTATCTCGGTGGCGAACGGTCCTTGCTCATCATGCTTCATGGACGACCACCCAAAGCCCCCGTGTTTCCTGTCAGTCTTCTTAAGCGAGAAATAGACGTCAGCGATCCCTACATGTTTCTTTTCCTGAGACGAGGCATCCTCCGTATGTATCAAGCTTGCTAGATGATCGCATTTATTCACTTCGCTCTACTCTGCTAGAATACGTTCAGGTCAAACCCGTGCTTGCTGTTGTCACCCTCATCCTCAAAGCCTTCGGAAAATACAACGAGGGCACCTTCCGCTCCAACTCTGGTTATCTCTATATCAGCATTGTTTATAATACCAGTATCTGCCTCAGTCTGTACTGTCTCGCAGTCTTCTGGATGTGCGTAAATGACGACCTCAAGCCCTTCCGGTAAGCTACTTCCGTTTCTACGTTACATTGACAAATCTAACATCATTCCAGCCCAGTACCTAAATTTCTCTGCGTCAAGGGCATCCTCTTCTTCTCCTTCTGGCAGGCTATCTTCATCTCCATCCTCGTCTCCGCTGGCGTCATCAACCACCTGGGCCCATACACACGCGACGAAGACAAGGACAAAATCGCCCTCGCCCTGACAGACACACTCATCTGCCTTGAGATGCCCCTCTTCGCGTTTGCGCACGCCTATGCCTTCGCATACACCGACTTCATCGACCCAACGACGATGTACGTCGCGCGTATGCCGATGTACTACGCCATGCGGGATGCGTTTGGGCTCCGTGACGTCGTCGCCGATAGCCGTGCCACGCTACGCGGCGAGGGCATGGACTACCGCGCCTTCGAGCCGAGCGAGGGGTACATGCACCAGGGCGAGGGCCGCGATCGACGCATCCGTGCGGGGCTGCGCTACTCGCAGGGCGGGAAGCGCAAGTATTGGCTCCCGCAGCCGGCGGAGCGCACACATGTCGGCCCCGGCGGAGGCGGTGGGCGTGTGCGCGGAGCGATCGACGGCGCGCTGGGGAGGCACGGGCTAGATGACGTCCACGCGCCGCTGATGGCCACGCAGGAAGAGGATGTCGTGCACCTTGCGCCGGATCTCGCTGCAGCGGAGGCAGAGCGCACCCAGCAAGAGTCAAACATTTGGGAGGGGATCGACGCAAACGACGGCGAGGACGGGTACGGCCTGCCGTTTGGGGACGTCGAGGAGCTGGGCGACGAGGAGATTTTTGAGCATAGCCGGCAGTTTATGTTTGGGGACTACAACTACCCGACGATCGACGTGAGCTCGGAACATGCCCGGACGCGGATATGGGACGAGGAGGAGCGCGTGTTGAGGGACCAGCGTAGCGCATGGTATTCCCCCATTCGCGGGGCGCCGGGCCATCAGGCGCTGGAAGCGCGCGAGCGTCCGCGGTGGGAGGGCTACGGCGCCGTTGGGCGTACCGTGTCCCGCCCGCACGGTCCCCCTCCATCGGGGAGCGACGGCAGCTTTGCGCCAGGTGACAGGCTGATCGACCATAACGAGGGCCCCATACCCGAGGGCGTGGATGTGCGCCTCAAGTGGACGAAAGCCCCACCACCGCACTCGCGCACCAACTCGAATGCGTCGCAGGTGAAGGCCCACGTTCCACCTCGGACGATGCACCGCGCCTCGTTTGGGTCGACGCCGGGCAGCAGTCCTGGTGCGGGCCCAAGTAGCCGCACGCCGCCGTCAGCGTCGCGGGCCAGCCCGGCGCTGCCGCCGGATGCAGTGGACCTGGTGGTCGAAGATCCGCACGCGGCCCAGGAGAATTGGGTGCAGGAGCGCAGAAAGGGCGAGCCGCCGATTGGGGGCTCGGCGCTCAAGAAGGTGTATAGGCGCGGGTTTGTGGAGGAGGATCAAGAAGGGGACGTCGTTGAAGGAGAGGTGGATGTTATTGATGAGCGGGAGGGGATACGGAGTCCCGGACGGATGGAGGTGGGCGAGTCGATGCTCATGACGATCGGGAGCGACTCCGAAGACGAGGACGAAAGAAACCCAGACGGAATTCCCGGGCAGCAGCAAGAGGGGGTCTTTGCCCGGGCTGCTACACCCCCTGCACACACAAGACTCGTGCTTAGCGACCACGAAGATAATCCATGGCTGTAATTAGTTTCTCAATGGTACTCACACACACACGACGGCTACACGATGCACAAGCTTTGTACTTTACTACATACACACACTTTCAGCTTCATTTCATATCTATTCTAACATGTATTCATATTCATCATCAACTAAACTGCTTTGCATCCCAGCATCATCTTCACTTCCTTCTGGCTGCTGCGATCTTTGATTGCGTTTGACGTGCACCACCAGGTCGGGCCCTTTTAGAGTTTGGCAAGGACAGCGTCGGCGCCGGAGACCGTCACTCCCAGGGCAGGCTCGACCTAATCATGAAAGCCGATAAACTGGAAATTTCGCGACAGCATCCATCCATCCATCCGTACCTCGACATATTTGACGACAAGGTCGTCGATGATCATTGCGTACCGCGCGGTGCGTACGCCCATCCCTCTATCGGTTAGGTCGATGGACAGATTCAGGTCGCCAGACCATTTCGCTCCGGCATCCGAGAGCGCTAAGATCTGGGGTAACGATGTGCGGACGTCGTGGATTGGATGGATGCACGTCGTGGATTAGATTGAGATTGAGATTGGATTGGATTGGATACAGCGGGCAGAGAATGCGTTTCAGGGAGTGAGAAGATGATGATGAGCGAGCGATAGATGGATGAAATGCTTACGAACCTTGTCCTCGCAGCCTTGGAAGCGCGCCCAGCCGCTCATGACAAAGAGGTCATTCGCAGCAACTACAGCAATCACGTCGACGCCCTTGGCCTTGAACTCGTCATACTTCTCGAGGAACGCAGGAAGATGGTTGATGTGGCAAGTGGGCTAGATAGAAAGATCGAGTGGGTGATTCAACTCCGATTTATTTGGAGGCGTGGGTGTGGGTGCGCATGCTGCTCAACACCACTCACTCACAGTGAACGCTCCGGGAACGCTGAATAACACGACTTTTTTGCCTTTCCAGTCCTTCTCAGTGTTGATCTTGCTCGCTGGAAGAGTGGATGAGTGATAGAAGTGAATTCAGACGGCATGTAGATACGTACGAACTCCGCATGCAAGCTATCGGGCCTAAAATCAGTTGCCAGATTCGAATGCGAGTGCAGGAGAGTACTCGCGTGGCTTTCAAGTTCTGGGGTCCAGGGAATGTAGCCAAACTCGCCCTTGGGGATGGTTTCGCCGACCTTGATAGATGGGGACATCGTTGTCAGAGAAAAAGAGTGGATACTCGGGTACCCGGTAAACGGTAAACGAAAACCGACTTTCAAGCGGAAAGTAAGCGGAAGCACTGTGGAAGCAATAAAGCACGTGATCGAGGCGGAAGAAAATTGAGAGGAATTTTCATTTGGCAACAAAGGACCCCAGAGGTGAGGTGAGATTGGAGAGAATTTTTGATCAACCTGAAGTTGAATTCAACCTATTGGAAAGATATTCGATTTTCTGCGAATCTCCGTCGATTCTCCGATCCCAGGTTCTCCGTTCAACTTCAACAAATAAAATACTTAGTCTGCTCTCAAACTTGACCCTATAAATTTATGGAGGTCTTATTCATTGCAGAAAGGAGTCATGTACCCTGAATTTGAAGCACAAAACGTGTTTTTTCCCCCCGAGATGCCCGAATCACCGAAAAGTTCAACCCCGTTTTAAACGCGCGAGCGCTCCGTCAGTACTTGCTTCCTTTTTCCAAGATTCTCAGAGTGGTATTCCCAGTAGTGTTCTGAGCACTTCCCATCCTTAGCCAAGTATCGACACCAGCATACTTACAGCCAGACGTCTTGAAAGCCTCAATAACCCTCCTCGATTCACCAGAGATAGCCACGGTTGCATATGTCGGAATATTCCGCGACAACTGTTCATGAACTTTGCTCCTTTGGTCTCGGAAAGTCACCGGGTATCGTCTCGGTGTCTCAGGAAGCTGATCTCCAGGACACACCATTGGAGGTACTCTCGACTCCGCACAGGCCCCCACAATCTGAATCCTGGACTTGCCCTTCTCTTGTTTTCGTTGAGAACTTTTCAAGTTTTCGGTTTAGCACAAAAGGTTTCAACTTGCCCTTACCGATCTCGTTGTTCGGTTTAGACTCGAAGGAGGAGGATTATTTCCGAGTTTCAACCAGGGTATGTTCATCCGGAATGGTTGAAAAGACACGGAAGTAGAAGACCTTGAGAAAATAGATTTAGATGCCGCACACGATAAATACGCCATGTGCTTATACGGAGTTTCCTTACGAGGACAATTCTAGTTCTTTACCAAGAGGAAATAATATCCGGATGGGTGATCGGCGAAATTTTGGCAAGTCGGTTCCGGATGTTGACGGTTCAGATATGACAAAATATGGTCTACTGAAACTGGCTGCACATGGACCGCGTTACATACAACACCGATGGCTGTACGAGGTACATACGAGGCACTGAGAGCCGAAGCCGGGCCAGACGTTGCCTGAATCTTCATCTTTGTAAACTACAGTCCTGTCAAAGAGAGAGCAAGCTATTGACAGGAACATGCAGGCACCCGCCGGCTTCAAGTTGATGGGGATTTTCAGGGCAGTTGATCGCTATCGCGTGCCTCAATAGTAGCCCTTGGCCGAGAGAGCTGCCGAGAGGTACCTGCACCGGTGTACGGATGTCAACGGATGCCCCTATGTAGCTCACAAGTCAACATCCGTGACAAGTTTCAACTGCCAGGGGGTGCCTGACGCGGGTTGTCAGCTAGATTATTCATTGTTCAAAATTCAAATGTTTCAAGGTGGCGGCCGATAGCGCTAGCTGGAATTTGCCCTCGCCACTTTTTTACTCCTGTAGCCTCCTATAGTGGAATATGAGCGGCGTAAGTTGAATTGATGAGTATCCAGGTCCGATCAGTGAGAGATTAGATATAGATTAGATTCCGAGAAGGCTCCGATAAGAGATTCTCCCACGGACAGTTTGGCAGGTTTCAACCCAGTGTTCATTCAACCCCGCTGCATTCAAGGTGCTGCGGTGTCGTCGGTCCTATAACACGCTTTGACCGCGTACTCCGGTGCTGCGCTATTGCCGGGAGATGGATATTCAAGCTGACTACTGACAGGTCGGAGATAATGTCGGCGACCTCTGAGCCTCATGGATACTACAGTCGCGAACGGTAGGGCGACGCCGCGGGATGACAATGCCAGCCGAGAAAGGCGGCGCCGCGTCCAGAATACCAACCATGAGGCGATTGCTCTTTTTTCTGATGCATGCGAAGCGGCAGAAGGTTACATTTCGTTTCGGCCGACGAATGCCCAGCTTCCTCCCAGCGCAAAAGCCGCTCGGGTAGGCTGTTATGCAAAGGTAAGTCCCCTTTAAATACGGGTAACCCATCTTGCCGCATTGTTCGTGGCGCAGAGAAGCAGCGCATACAGAAGCAACCACGGTACCTAATTTCGACGCCATTGGGATAATCTGAATTTACTTGAGCGTGCAAGCGAACTTGTAGGGAGACAGTCCCAATGTTTTTTCAAACTTCCTTGTGTGCACCGATGGTCAAGGAAAATCGGATTTGGAGATGTTCCATTTTGGATCGATAATCAGTTGGCTTGATGCTAGTATCCACGGAGGGCCACTGATCCCCAAAAAAATCCGCGATGAGAAGCATCTTGGAGGAGTCAATCAGAAAATCTGACGTGCTCTCAAAATTTCCCTTCATCTCCCCGGATCTGGAATTAATGGGCATCGAGTTTGCAGGCCGCACAGACTCGTGTGCCCTACCGGCGGAAACTCACACGCATGACGCGGGATTATCTTACTCGTTTGATGGCAAAACTTTGTTGAAAACAGTGAGTGGATGCACACAGAAAAGACGTACGGAACCGCGAATTGAATCAACGGCGACCTAGTAATGGCTAGCAGCGCTTAACCGACGGTGAAGAGAGGATTATGATATATCATAGGCGGTTCAAATAGATGCTCTGGCGGCCGCATGCTTGATGTAGGACTGGTTGCAGGATGCGCCTCGGTCCGCGATGTCCGAAGGCGGCTAGTACGCCGCATACTTGAGTTACACAGGGATCGAAATGTCAAAACATGTCCAACCGAATTAGATGTTTCGAGTAGTTCCATATAGATTGATGGGTCCCTAGTCACCTCGGCCATGCGTAGGAAAGTCGGTGGGCATTGGGGCAGTCATCGTGCCACTAGAAACGGAGCTTCTCAGCCTGGCCATAGTTTTCCGACCGGGACCCCATCTGTCCGAGCCCTCCTCTCTACATTCATCTCATCAATCTTCCATCAAATGTTGTGCTGTTAATGCACTCGATCCACAACGTCCGACCTCTGTCTCGGCATCTGATGAAGTGAACACGGTGTACATAAAGGAGCAAGACAGAGATCGACGTGGGTAGAGAATCCTAGTTTTAGGTTAGGCGCCGACTTCTTATAAACGCGATGTGCGTCCCCGTCCAATTTCAGACCCGCTGCCATGTTGAACGGTACTACTCGCTCTTCACGCAGGCCTCCCCTCCCTACGACACGCGTCATTGTTAGCTCCAACGGGGAGCAATACCGTGTCGTGGAAATTACCGGTGCACGCAGCGGCGCTTCCATTCGAGAACGGATATTTTCCAAGGCAGGCTACCTAAAATATCATCGTCGAGTGCAAGTCGTTCTCATTATTTGTTCAGCTATCCATCCCCGACGACCGCCAGTCCTATTTCTCCGTTTACCAGTCAGAAGTCGGTGTCTTCGCCATCGGCGGCGCACTGACGGACAGCCGGCTGTTTGAACTATGTCAAGAACAAGGCGACCCGTCGGGATCGCTCAAATTCTTCGTGTCCACCGCACCCGATCGACCACCTCAATACGAACCTAGCTACCCAGAATATACTGTCCCGTAGTGAGTTGAGCGGTCTTTTCCTGAGCTGACTCTAATTTGTTGCTAAACTAGTAGCCGCCCCCCGGTATATAACGGGTATGTTAACTTGATAATTAATTCGCTTCCAACCCTGTTCATGCTCAAATTCAGGCAAGCCGCACAGTCGGGCTATGGCTATCGCTATTAACGCCAGTCCACCAAATGGCTATAGCTATTCAGCAATCTGATCAACGATGTACGTCAACGAAATACGCACTGTCCACGGCGGTCCTGTAGGATATAAAGAAGAGAAGAGGTTGTAGCCATATTGTAAAATCACCGCAACATGCTTTCGCAGTACACCACAAAAATAAACCATTTCGATGCAATGTGCGACCAGAAGCAGTTATCGCTCCCGCAAGAATGAAAGTTTACCTAGAAGAACGCCAAAGCAGTTGGTTAGCAGCGTTGGCTTCCTGTAGATATGTGTGCCTGATTCCGCCGAGCGTTGGCAGATCTTGTTACATTCAAGTTGACTTTCTCCAAGCTGGCATGGCGACTTTCTGATATCTGTATCAGTGGTCCTGTCGAAGAGGATTAAGGTGTCTGGCAGCACTTTACAACGACGGAAATACTCGTTATTGTTACTGCGCCACTGGTCGGTGCAGCAATAATCTAAATTTTTGCGGAGACAACTTGAAGGAAACAAGGCAGGATTCATCCGTCGTTGTTCCGGATGGATGCAGTCTCGGGTGAAGTTGCCACTTGTACACCACAAAGCTAGAATCCGGGCCGAGTTTGAAGAACGGAATAGGCTCTCCCATATTGCACCAGGAACTTCACAGAGGAACCAGAGCTCACAACGACGTCACCTGTCTCAAGTATTTCCGTGCGCGCGAGTGGAAGCCCGAAGAACATGAAACCTAGGCATATTCTTCGTCTTGACTTTCTACTTGATTGTTGTATTGAGCCAGGAGCAAATTCAGAAGTGTGCTTTTTTGCGGACAGTGTGTTCGGAGTATCCACCGGACCGATATTGACAGGAGGGTCAAGGATGTTGCTTTACCCGAGGTATCCCGGAATCGACAGGAATATCAGTCCCGCGCGAATTATACCAGATAGATCCACTTCACACCTTCGACTTCAAGATCGTTCGGCTAGATCCATAGTTTGTGCCGTTGACAGCAGATCCACGCTCTGGAACCACATGCCAGATGTGCTGGTTAGTAATTACGGCTATTCGGTGAGTATACCAGTATGTGGGGAATACTACGGGTGATCATCTTCAAGTTAGCCTGGCCTCATTGCATGGCCCGAATAAACGTACTGATGAGTCGGGCACTATCTTCGCTCTGCTCCACAGCCGGTTCGGGATGAATATGTGTGAGTGAGTTGGAGCCGCTGCGGCGCTGCGACATAGACGAAACAGTCTCAGGTAGTACTTGTCGATTTCAGGGGTGACAGGAAGTTCGGTTACTGGTTAGTCTTCAGAACAGTTCGCCCGTACCTATCTTCCGTCGCGCGTGAACCCCAACTCTCCGAGCGAGGGACCGACTATTCGTGGCGGTCTAGGATGGGATGCATCTTTTGCCGGCATAAAAGTAAGATTCATCCATCTATCATGCTTACAGAAATGAAAACCGAGGCGAGAGCTGACGACATAATGAGTTCTATTCATCATGATATCAAGACAATAACTGACAAGAGATCCGAGGTGGGCTCTTGGTGTAATAATAACGCGTCACAGCTGACTAGGAGGCCTCTGGATCCGACTTCAGAGCAGAGTAGTATGGTCATTGGATCCGCTTTCTAGCGAAACACGAAGTGGCCACTCAGTGGCGTGCGCGCGAGGCGGATATATCAGCACCCGGGATGATATCCGTTGTCGTCGATTTCAGCCCACCAATCGCTCAGCTACAACAGATAGAACTTGCGGAGCAGGGTGTTCGGTGGAGTGCAATTATATGCCTGACAAGCTATCCTATGAGCGGCCGCGTGTATGGAATTGAATGGAAAACGGGTTTACGAGCAATACAGTGTCGTACGTCGAGCAGTAATCAGCAACAGAACGATGATGCAGTTGCGAGTGCGAGCGATTGGCCGCGCTTTGCGGAGCGCCCGCTGTACTCGTCGTCCAGGCCGGGGGGTTCGGCCTCCTTTGTCAGTCCCGATGCCCTCCACGGAATGTACCTCGCATGGTACCAAAGAGCCTGATAAAAACATTGGACCCCGGATTTACCAGATACGTGGAATGGCCGTTAGAGAGCATGGGTGATCTGAGTACTTCTAGAAGCGGCCATGTATGCTCTTGAGTGTGAAGTCGAATTGGCCCCAGAGGGTGACGGAGAAGGTAGGTAGCCGCAGTGAAGCGGAACACCACGATGTGATACAGAAGGCAAAGCGACATCATTGATAACAGCTCGATATCGAGCCACAGAGGACGTTTGCTCGACTCGTATGTGTGATGGTCACGATGCCTGGTGTAAGCATTTAGATGTACGTACTGCAATTAGTCGAGAAGTACGAAGAGGAAATAATATAAATTTGGGTGTAAATTCCCAGTTGAATGTGCATGTTCTAGGGCCGAGAATGCTGCGTTCAGTGGAGCCGATCCTGAGAGCTCAACGGGCACGAAGCGAACGAATGCGGAATTGATTTGACCCGGTGTGCAGACAGACGAACCCGGAAATCAGAGGTAGAACCAAAGTCGGACGGGGATGCGGCCAATAAGTCAGGCCGGATGTATCGCCTGCCAGTGGCTCGACGTTCGGGAACATCAGTTTTTGGACTGCACGAGGGGGACCGTGATCCATCCCTGAGAAAGTCAGTTCTGGTAATCTGCCACGAGATACCAAGACCCACGAACAGTACCCAGAATCAGTTTCTGGGTATAGGCACGGCAGGGAGAGAGTAAGCAGTTGTGGGAGAACGATCGGCAGGACAGGGCTTTCTGGCTGTTCTGGTTGTGGGGCACAGAAGTCGTCCTGGCGGAGAGCGAAGGCTGCTGCCGTTGATCATTCACGAGGACATGGGCACAAAATCAAAGAGGATATTTCTTACGTGTGTGAGGGGAGTTTAGGCCGCGGCGTACTGGTCTGACATTAACCCTGGACAGTCACAAAGATTGAGATACTTACGGAGACGTCGTTGTAACGCTTGGATTACTAGTTTCGACTTATACGTTCCATGGACCGGTGTTCGCTTAATGAATCTGGAGGCGTAAGCACCAGACAGATACTGGGGACAATGAGCGCACTTCATAAGATTGTGTTGAGGGCGCCGCGGGCGTCGCTTTGAAAGAGGTCGGGGCAATACATGCGAACCAATCATCGTCGTGGAGGACCTGCATTCAAGGTTTCAGCGCAGAACGTGGAGACAAGTGTAAACCAACACAGGAGCGGCAAATTGAAGAATGCGAGGTTCAAGAAAGTCGACCATGGTCGAAGTAAGAGAACAAGCTGCAGAAATAGGCAGAAACTGGAGACGGTTACCATATGCGCGCATCAGTCGTCAGCGCGCCGATGGGAAACAGATCAGGCAAGCGGACAGTGTCGTGCCATTGTCTAGATGTTTGCCTAGCCGATAGTCCTCCACCTGGCCGTCATCGCCATCGCCACTGGTCCGCACTACATAGCTTCCGCCCGTGCGAATTGCTCGGGTTGCTAGCTGCAATCAACTACCTCCGTGACGCCCTGTACGCTGCGTTGCAACCCGGGGGTCTCCAAGTGTACGATTTCCAATCCGTCGTCCAGATAGCAAAGGTAAAGGATCGGTGGTTGTAAGTAATTTTCGGTCACTGGTGGCGACAGGCACAAAATGAAGAAATTGATGCAACCTGAATTTGCTCAAGTGCGAGTCACGGATCGTAAAAGTTGGTAAGCTAGCGAAAGAATTCCAAAGGGAAGCAAGCCTGAGAGAGGAAAATGTCTTGTAGTATTACTCACTGCGTTCAAGGGGCTCCTAGACTCGGACTCAGTCTGTCAAGATGTGCGTACGTCTGGGAAGGCAAGCGTAGGCGGTTACACAGACTGGGTCTAGTGCTACGCACACCTTGGCAAACTGAGTGTAGAGAACCTCTTTGACTCGGAATGCAGTGACCTACAGTGAAGGCTGTAAGTCTGTGACGAGATTCGGGCGGTGCGATGGAACGCAGGAGAAAGTCAAGTCCGAGGCAACCTAGGTGGTAAGGCAACGGAAAGAGGAACACAAGATGATTGAAGCACAAAGAAAGCGAGACAGTCGGGCAAAAGTTTATTTGCTTGAAGTTGTGGTCTGTTGTGGTCGACGTGTAAACATACACGTGCCCGTCAGATCCCAATGCCGTCACTCTTTTCCTTCGAAGGCCACTCCTTGCTTCCACTCTGCCACAACAAGTTCTGGACACCCTCAAGGCCACTCGTTCCGCTCGCAGTCAAACTGACCACATCGCCACAACAATTGTCTGCTCATTTCTGCTTCGACGCTTCACAAATAGAAAAAATCTAAATGAAATTGAACTCTTGACTGGTCGGTGGGCCGTCGGAGTATTTTCGAATTCGCCGGACTCCACTGACAGGCGCATTTGAGGCTTCCATTTGGCGCCTTGACGGTCATAGAATATCAAATTGAGCCGAACAGCATTGGGATCCTGCCCGGTGCACGAATGCGATTTATTGAAATTCAAACAATATGGGAGAACTTTTGAAATCCAATCTTGCCCTCGTTGGTTTTGCATGCCGAGTAATACAATCCCGACGCACCCGGAGCGATGGTTAATCCGGTACGTTAGTTGGGTTAGCGGTAATCTGTTGGTCTATTAATGCCAAGGCCACATGAACAGTACAAGTGGAGCGACATTTATACCTCTCTGGCCACTTAGGTACCAGAAAGTGTACCTCCACCATGAACTCCACTGCTATCGAATATCTCAAGTATTTTCCTTTCCGACTGCTGGGATATTATCTGACTTTTCGATTGAGATTCGATCATCTTACTGCGCCGCCGAATTCGCGCTGGGTCCCACCGAAATGGTTCGTGAACTCCGGATATTATACGAGAGTTCATGCTCATATTCTATAGGATAACTGGATCTACAAATGGGTCTGTTCTCCTATCGTGCTTGCCATTCACAGGTTTTGACCCATGTTTTCCAGAACACCCGGTGTCCAGTTTCCGCCCCGCACCGGACTCGGTGGTGAATGGGACCCGATGCATCCCAGCATCAACGGAATCGATCTAGTTAGTTTCTCTGCCTACCGCATAGATGAGGTGACTGACATGATTTAGACGAAACCGGACCCCCGCTTGAGGACCCCCGACATTGAGATAAACGACACGACCACCTCCCGCATCGCATTCGTGAGCTCCTCTCAAACAACTGATGATAAATTTTCATTTTTAAACTGCATCCTAGATAAATGTCACCATCCTCGACTCCACGGGGGCCGCGCCATATCCCGGAGATGTTTTGATACACGGCAACCGAATCGTCAAGGTCGGGAATAAACTTTCTGCTGACGAATTGGCCGGCGCACATATAGTCGAGGGAAGGGGACGTACGCTCATGAGCGGAATGAGTGGGTGCTTCATTTCTGTCCAGGGAATGACTTCCAATGTTTACCTCAAGTCGACGCGCACACACACTTCAGCTGGGTGACTGGTGCAACTTCGAACTTTTATGTTGTGACTCATGTAAATAAACCTTCGCAGACGAACACAGCTTCCCTGGATGGCCTCGCAGATATGCCTGTGGAGGAGCATACACTTTTTTCCGCCAAGAGTGCGGCGACCTTTTTGGACTGTGGTTATACCATGTGTGGTGAGGATGCGCACTTTCGAGTGACGGCTGGATGCAGATTGAAAATCTACCTGTATGTAGTTGGAGCCGCTTCGGCCAAGGACAGGCTCGACGTTGTGATCAAGAACGCGATCCATAAAGGCGACATCCCAGGGCCCCGATTCCTGGCCAACGGCAAGGAGGTATGCGAGAAGACTGTGTTCATTACTCCTTCAACAACATCCTGATGCGCTATTCGAAAAGATGGCTCCTGTGTCCGGCGCGCTTATCGCTGGAATAACCAAATTTGTCGAGACACCAGAGGATATTAAACGCGCTGTTGACGAATTGGCGGACATTGGTATCGATCAGGTGTGTTGTCGAGTCTCGCCGTGACTGAACGGATTTATCTGACCTACATACAGTGCAAGTTCTCCATGTCCGGTGACGAGATCACCGAGGTGCTTAGATCAGAAGACACGACTTTCCCGGACGAGTTGGTCGCTGCCGGGGTCGAGGTGCGCCTACAATCGATGTACCCAAAACATAGGATGATTTAAGCTTCTAGGCCGCCCACGCGCGCGGGCTCCGTGTCTGTTCACATGCCCGCTCCGATGAGTCCATCCTTCAGTGTCTGCAGTATGGCGTCGACATCATATATCACGGATCGTTTATTTCAGACGCTACGATGGATGCGCTCGAGGCGCAGAAGGATCGCGTCTTTGTCGCCCCGGCACTGAACTTTCCCCTCAGCACGCTGACTGATGCGGCAAAATTTGGATGTACGTGAAAGTGCTCCATGTACAGTGGCTACCGACTCGATGCGCTACAGACCCAGTGTCAAGGGCGGAAGCGATCGGTTATGCGCGCGAGATGGAGATTGCGATTGCTGGATTGAAGGAGATGCACCGCCGAGGGATCAAGGTCTTTACTTCTTGAACCCAGTTTTTATTTACCCTATTCAATAGAATTTCTAGATTCTCCCGGGAGGTGACTACGGGTACGTATTACACATTTTACCTGACTCTTGCTAAGTTACTTTGGCACCAGCTTTGCTTGGGTGAGCGATTGCATATTGATACTTGAACACATAATTAACGGTCCAGACTCCACATGGAACATACCGCGACCTTGAGCACTTTGTCAATTTGCTGGGTATGACGCCGATGGAAGCGATCCTCTCCGCCACCGCTTTGGGCGGCGAAATCATGCTCCATCCTCACGAACTTGGGAAGATCGTCCCCGGCGCCTACGCAGATCTTTTGCTGGTGAACGGAAATCCCCTGCAAGATATCGCGTTGCTCTCTCACAAAGAAAACCTGGATGTTATTGTGATGGTGAATCTCGACACTGTTTCTAATTACCTATTGCGCTGAGATTTGTTTTAGAACGGCCGGGTGCACAAGGGCGTAGCCTAGACTTTGTCTTTATCTTTGTCTGTGAATTTTGAATTGATCCGGACTCACGCGAGGTCGCGAGGTCGAATTAACAGGAGCTCAAAATCGAATTTCACTCCTGTGAATTCAAAACTTACTCCTAACTGTTATTGTGTCCTCAAGGTGAGAACCCCTGTACTCCGCCTCCGAGCCTCGTGGGATTTTCCCAAGACTTGCATAAAATATGCCCTGTATCGATACGATTCTCTCCGTCCCTCCCTCCTTGCGACCATGGCCACCTCAATCCCTGCTGGTATCAAAATTGCAGAATTGTGAGTGTTTTGTTTACTTAGGTGTGATAATCCACCCACTCTCCATAGGTCTGGGCCAATAGTATGTTCTATTTGTTGCGTTATACTTTACCTCACCATTCTGGGCAGTTCGTTGGATATCTCTTGCATTGGGGCCTTTTCGGTACTCTGACTATCCAGCTATGTATGCCATATCCTTCCTCTTATCTTTCAACGCGCCGACGATACCTCAGACCTATATTACCAAGCCTTCCCCAACGATCCACTGGCCAATAAGTGCTTGGTCTACACCGTATATGTCATCGAGTTCATCCAGACGATGCTGATGACATATGCTGCATTTGCGACTTTTGGATTTGGCTTCGGTGACTTTGCCGCCTTGTCGGATATACGTTTCGAGTGGTTAACTGTACCTGTCATGAGCGGACTTGGTGCGATATCCATCATCATACGCTCGTATCCTGTCTGACATTTGGTCTTTTTTCTTAGTTGCTTTCATTGGTCAAGCATTCTACGCGTACCGTCTTTACATGTTATCCAAGTCACGGTGGCTTCCCCTGTTGATTGTAATGGTACGAGATGTCCGTATTGCTGTCTTGCCTTATTTGACGTTCCTTACAGGTTGCTCTGATGAGTAGCATCGGCGCCTTTTTGGCCGGTAGCTTTTCTTTCAACGGTAAGATAAGTTGTTCCTATCCGGAGTTTCGTTACTGAAATATGCACAGTCGGCAGCAACCTAGCACTTCTCCACAGTAAAAGGAATCTTGGCCTAGCGGTACGTATTAAAATGAATAATGTTCACTTGCTGACTTGTTTCGAAGGTGTGGCTTGGCGGGGCGGCGTCGGCCGACATTATCATTACTGGGGCTTTGACTTTTTATGTGAAGCTTCTTTACTGCCTTATTTATTCATGTCTGATATCATTTCAAGCTGTGGAAAAGTAACACTGGATTCCGCGAAACACATGCTTTAATCGTCCGGCTCATCCGATTAACGATTGAGACCGGATGTGTGACTGGTAAGTAGTGCACCTCTGTTCGTTACGACGCAGCTTTTCATGCCGATTTGCCCTAGCCGTGGTGGCCATAATGGATTTTACCCTCTTTTTTGCCATTCCCGACAAACCATACTTCATCGCTTGCGGTGTAATCCTGCCCAAGCTCTATGCGAACACCATCTATGCCGTCCTGAACGCACGGTTCCAGATCGTAGGCGGTCGAGACGCTGCTTCCGTAGATTTCCGCTCGTTTGGGCATATCCGGAACATCGAACTGAATGCCATACCCGGCTCACCTTCAACTGGTGCGGGTCCTGTCGTTGCGATTCATAGGGAGGTATTTTCGGACAGAGAGATGGGCGAGGGTGATAGTATTGTGAAAATGGCCGACGGAAGTGTACGTTCTTCTCTCCCATTATATGACAAGACGGCACTGAGATCGAGCAGCAGCACTTTCGCACTAGCGTGCACATCATGACTGATAATTAAACTACTCAATTTCGGCTTTATCATCAGCGCTGGCGAATCTCACTCTCCAGTCTGGCGCTCGTCGGCCAGCGTCAGCGCAATACTGGATTATTTACCACTTAATATATGTACGCATAGGATGTAGTTCCCGATAGCCTGGGGACACGATCCCTGATCCGAATGTAAGTAGTAGTAACTTCTAAGTACCTTACCCGAAAAATCTCGAAGACTGCGAGTGACCTGGATCATTGACAGTCGCTAATGACCTTGTCCATTCCAGGTGGAATATGTAGCTACCGCCATCTCTCAGCTCGAATCCGTGAATGCATTGCTTGATGTTTCAACCAAGTAACGTGAGCATTTGATTCTGATAACATCCGGCTATCCGGCGCACACCAGGCCGTGTCTTTGTTCCAACGTGCCAGCACCTCTGCAAAAAATGACCAAGCTTTTCCAGCCAATCTCACTAGGAGATGTCCTGCTCGAGCATCGAATCGTCATGGCCCCGTTGACGCGGTTCCGCGCGGATGAGAAGCATGTACCCCTCTCCCATGTACGCGAATACTACTCCCAAAGAGCGAGTGTTCCCGGCACACTCCTCATAACCGAGGCAACCTTCATCGCCGCAAGGGCTGGGGGCTTCAAACATGTCCCTGGAATCTGGTCTGAAGAGCAGATTGCAGCGTGGAAACAGGTTCGAATGCATTCAAAGATATTTTTCCGATTACTAAAACCACGCAGATAACAGACTCTGTCCACGCCCAGGGATCATTCATATATCTACAACTGTGGGCTCTAGGACGCGCAGCCCTGCCGTCCGAGCTGAACGCTGAAGACCCATCTTTCCCCTACGTTTCAGCGTCCGATATTCCGCTGCGCGAACGTCCAGACACAGAGATTCGACCGAGGCCACTTTCAGTGCAGGAGATCCGCGAATACCCAGAATTGTATGCTACTGCTGCGTCGAATGCCGTTCACAAGGCTGGTTTCGACGGGGTGGAGATTCACAGCGCTAATGGATACCTGTTGGACCAATTTCTGCAGGACGTTAGCAACGTCCGCGCAGACGAGTATGGAGGAAGCCCCGAGAATCGTTGTAGGTTTCCTCTGGAGGTCGTGGACGCGGTGGTTGCCGCCGTCGGTCCAAAGAAGACAGGAATCAGGATAAGTCCATGGAACACATATCAAGGTGCGACGCTTCTTTTGTTATCTTGCTGTTTGACCATTTTCCCCCTTAGATATGGGCATGGAGCATCCCAAACCAACGTTTGCGTACCTGGTTGGTCAAATTTTAGAACGGCACCCCGAGTTCGCGTACATCCACGCTATCGAGCCGCGTGTCGATTCAACCACTCTACGACCCGTCATACCAGCGGGCTGGTCCAATGACTTTCTTCGAGATATCTGGGTTTCCCCTGCAAGTGAACGTCGATTCATAAGCGCTGGCGGATATGATCGCCCTCTAGCGTTCGAATTTGCGGAGAAGAAAAACGACATCATCGCATTTGGTCGGCACTTCATATCCAACGTAAGTGATTCCTACACGATCCGCTGCCTAGTTTTATCTTTGAGTTTTTTTGTACCATAGCCGGACCTCCCGTATCGACTTCTCCACGACATCCCGTTGACCGAATACGACCGAAAGCGGTTCTATCAACCAAACACTTTGGATCCAAAAGGTTATACGGACTACCCCTTTGCGAGCAGGGTCCATGAAACGATACGAGGTAGATTGTGAACGCGGGATTTCTATTGATTTTAGTTAGATTCATTGATAGAAATAAATTTTGTTATTTGGCCTTGCTTGGTCGGTAGCTGGCTCGCGTTTATTAGTCACGTTTCCAGCGCCGTTCCTGTCATCCCCGCGCCGCAGAATCACCTTCTCTGTGTTTCCAAACGCAGCCCTACCTCGAAGCAGGCATTCACTGCTCAGCAAGGTTTAGCAAGTTCTCACCCTTCAAAAACCTTCAACTACTCTGTCTACTCAGACTGTCACCATCGGCCCAAGCTTCAAACTTCAAACTCTTGTTATTGACAATGACTGGCTCCACTTGGTGGTAATGGCGGTCTGCCTATTCGGCTGGATTGGTCATGGCTCAATATGTATGACTCTTCAAGGCTGCCGTGCTACGAATTGTCCGAACTTCCATTCTCGTCGCTGCATTTATCTTTCCCCATAATTTGGACCTGCGCTGTCTCTCAAATCTTCTCCTATTGACATCGAGCCTCGAAGTCTGTGGATGAGCCAAAGTCTACTAGGTTGGAACTTCTGGTGTCGTAGCGATGCCGACTGAGATCGGTACCTCATCCGCCACCGATCTTGAGAGCGGTACATCGTATGCCCCGCGCCCGCCCCTGAACGCCAGTCTAGACAACACTGGAGCGTTCTACAATTTTTGTATTTATCAGAACCCGCTCGTTGTCGCCCCACAAGTCCTCCTTCCTTCTGCTCTTTTGCCAAGTGAGTTTCCATCTTTTACAGGATCCGTCGGCTGAGATGTGCCAGCTCTTTCGATACTCTCTCGTGCACTCCCAATCCCTATGTATTCGCCGTCGCACTTGTCCTTAGAAGACACTCAGCAATGTCCGTGCTGCAGTGCTCGCAGCTCGGACTCATTCCATCGCAGTTCTGACTCGTTGTACCGGCCTGCAATACAAGGGGCATCTGTTACCACCCTGTCAGGTCAGATCCCTTCTTGTTCGCTCAATTTCAGTCGTTAACCACTTTCCGCCCACAGATGTCGGCTCGAAGTCATCCAAAATGCGGTATGGTGGGCGGGGTGGTGCAGGGTCGCGGCTAAGATCCATCCCACAGCCGTCACCTAAAGGTCATAGCCTGGTACGTCCCTTGCTCCTGTCCACTCTTCGTTCGCCATCTTATTTGCAATGCAGCCTCGGTCACGGTCGTCCAATTTCCGGACCAAATGGACTTCGGTTTCCTCTGCAGATGTTCTGCGGGATGTACCGCCGCCTGTGCCCGCTATCCCTATAGCTTCCTTCGCCGAGCGACGTGGTGCTGCCAACATACCTTCTCCGCTTGTCCTCCGTGCCTCATCGCCGATTGTCCTGGATAACACCCCACCGCTGTCGGCGACCACCCACACCTCCGCGACGGACGGTGACTTTCCCAATACACCACGCACTCCCTACTTCTATTTCGACGAGGCGTTCGATGGGCGTTGTGTTCAGTCGCCACCACCGTCACCCAGTACTTCAGGCTCAATGAGACGCACCCTCCGCCGCCTGGCGTCCCGCACACAGAGGCTCTTCGTCAAAGACCGTTCCCAGAAGACGCCACCACCCGTCCCCGCGCTTCCCAGCCCCATATCCTCCACCCACGATAGACCAGCGCCCTCCATCCCGCCGACGTCTCCATCCGAAACGTCTCCCACGTCTGAATGGTTCGACGCACCCGAGGTACACCCCGCCACGCCCGAGACATGCAGTTCCCCCGAGCCTCCTCTGGTCCCTGAGCCCGATCCTCTCTCCGCCCCAATCGTCGTCGAGCTTCCTGGACGTGTTCGTTCCGCCTCATCCGCCACCGTGAAGGCCCCAGGGTGCAAACCCACGGGTGAGCGAAAGCATCGCGAGCGGCGTCGGACACGTGGGGAATGGAACAATGAGATGGGAGAGGTTATCGTGGCGCTGCGTTTGCTCAAATGAGGTGGTCCGCTTTGTATTCTTTTCGAGTTTCATTGGGTAGATTTTACTGGGTTTTGGGAATGCTTGGCGCATGTCTTCTATAGAGCCAATTCAATAATACTTGCGCATCTCTGCTGTTCCCACTTCAGTGGACGACTACCCAACCGCGGACTTTCGAGTATAGGTAGTATAACGTCTACACACACTAAAGCTTGTAGCTACGGGAACATCGTCGGCGATGTCAAGTCATCGCCTTAACCAATAACGAATTACAGAATAAATATATAACGCTCTGCCACTGAATATACAGCCCTAGAGATATATGTGAAGAGTCCTGGCAAGCGAAGTCTATGACTCCGGCTGCTCGTATGGCGGCGGCAGATACGTCGCGACATGTGCTTCGAGCGTCGCCAGCCGCTGCTCGAGGTAGCGTTCACGAGCAGAAGTAGAGGCCTGCGTGTCCGATCGCGACAGCACCGAAGACGGGGAGAGGATCGTCGACGGCGAAAGCATCGTCGACGGAGAGAGCGCCTCCATCTCCCTGCGCTTCTCCGACGGCGGTAGCTGTGTGTCGATGGGCGAAATGTACTGTGACGACTGGCGGGAGACTTGTCCCGATGGCCCCGGCTGCGAGTGCGGGTTCGTGTACGCGATGTCTTCTGCAATGAACGTCAGTCGAGGATGGTAGGTACGTGGCCAAGCGTACGTGTTTTTTCGGAAGGGTATCTCCCCGCCGCCGCCGCCGCCGCCGTAGTGTCCACAAAAGGCGGCAGAGCGGCCCCGACAGTGAGGAATGTGCCTGTTCCGTCGTGTGCTTCAGATACACTGGCGCTTGGGCCGTGTGCACCCGAGGCGCCTAATGCACCGGCACCCGTCATGGCGCTGGACGCCGTCGCGAACGTACCAGCTGCGAAAACATTCCCAGTCAACGCTGGATCGGCCGGCGGGCGATCCGCGACGAAGGGCTGCAGCACAGGGCTGCGCGCGCCCCTAACCCGCATACCGGGGGGCACGGGGGGGAGCCCCGCAGCACGGCGCTCCTCGTCTTCGCGGGCCCGCTGCTGCCGTCGGCGGCGGCGGCACAGCAGGAACACGACGAGCGCGAGACCGACAGAGGCGAGGACGGCGAGTATGGCGCCGACGATGGCGCCGGTGTTGGAGGCGCGCTTCGAGGTTGATGCTGCTGCGTCGGCGGGGAGCGCTGATGACGATGCGCCGGATGACGAGCCTTGGGTGCCGAGGGAGGAACTGTTAACGCTAGTGAGCGGGGTGGTCGGAAAGAATACGGCGGCGACTTACTCGGCTGAACTGAAAGCCGCGAGACAGAAAAGTTAGGCGGGGACGAGCGATACAGAGGTGATAAGGACTCACAAAGCGGAGGTGGCGCTCAGCGCGATGGGACTAATGAGGCTAGTGAATTGTCAGTCCGAAGTCTCAGGAATGTTGCCAGAATCACGGACGTGGATGAGCTGGATGATCTGTGAACAAGAGGCAATGGCGGGAGAAGCGGAGGGACTTACGAGGACTTCGACTGACTTGCAATGACGGTTGCGCTAGGGAGCGAGTGTTAACGTGGTTTTGGATGAAAAAGATGCGGTGAGGGCGTACGAGGTAGCGCTATGTGGTAGAGGAGACCTTGAGCAATGAGACGCACTCGGAGTACACGAAACTTACGAAGATGATACTGATTTGTTGGCGGTGGATATGGTGGATGCAGGTCTACGAAAAAGGTTATGGGGCGCTGGTGATGAGTGGCAATGAAGACTGACTTTGAAGACGAGGGTGGTCTGGTTTCAAATAAGAAGCAAAAACGGAAGTATAGAACAAAATTACGCACGGGACCGGACTAAGATGCAGCAAAGCGCCAATTAGCAAGCTGTATAACCTCCAGTCCGAATAACAACGCACGTTTGGGTTTGAATATTCTGCGTCTGCGTGGTGGTGGTGGTGGTGGTCGAGGACTGAGGGTTCGGAGCCACGTCGTTCGTCCCACTCGTCACGATCGCATAGTCAAACAGAGCTTCCTGCACGCCGACCCCCGTCGTCGGGTCGATATTGAAAATCCAGTTCACAGTGTGGGTTTGGTCCGCCGCAAGCCCAGTCGCAGAGAAGAAGAGCGCGTTATATGCGAACTGCGCTGTGCCGGTGTAATGGTGCACGGACTTGGTGCTCCCCAGCGTGAACGCAATGTCGGGCTGCGACTGGGCCTGGTCTATGCCGAAGATATACACCGCGGAGCCTGAGGACGTGAAATATCAGATGGTGCACACGACCAGCATATAGATGGCACGTACCTGTGAATGTAAAAGATCCTCCTGTCGTCTCGGAGGCGCCCGTTCGATAGTTCCCGTCATGCCATGTACTGTCAAACGTCTGAGACGGGTCAGGCTTAGAGGAACAACCGCCACAGGGATTCGAGGCGGACACCGCTGTCCATGAGCCGGTGAAGGTGAAGGCGGAGTTGGTGTCATCCACAGTCGTGTTCGTGATGGCACCGTTCGCAGAAGGCGCACAGAGGAGGAGGAGGAGAAACATAGCCAGAACCGGTAGGAGTGTCGTAAACGAGTGTGGGGTCCCCATCTTGGGGCCAGGCAGGCTGAAGACCGCTGTGGGTGAGGAGGAGGATCAAGAGAGCGGGGCCTCGCTAGTTAGTGAGCGTGCGTGCATTGATGGAGATTGATGAAATGTGCACATAACCACCGCTTATTAGTTGCGACGCGTGGTAATTGCAAATTTTCGGAAGAATTCGCCCAATGATTCCATTGATTGGGTATTCAGGAGGCGCATTCCAGTAATCGTCCTGCAAAGCACCTTACATTCCAAGGACAGCGACGAGCGGCCTCTGGAGAGCGGGCGACGATACCTCCCGAAACGCACAGTCGTGAATTGTTCGTGATGATCAATTGGAGCGCTGCCTGTGATCTAGACCTGGCCAGTCGCGACGAGCAGCCAAGACGAGGTGGAGCAAGTGATAAGACTAAAAGCACGCCTTGGGTCAGTAAACAAATGAGCGTCGAGGACCTCGCGGGTCGATAATTGAAAGATTTCGTATTACTATAAAGCTCAGCTCAAGGTTTGCTCAAGGGTAGGTACCGCCACTGATGCCATCCGGAACTTTCGGAACAACGACGCGACAGCGTGGGTCGTAGCCGGCATCTCGGGCCCGATTAGGGGCTCAGTTTTGGTTCAAATTGAAAGTTCGTCACACCTCTTAGATACTAAAGAAATAGGGCCAAGATGAGGTTCATGGAAACAGGCTGACCTTGGCGGTTTTGTGCGGAAATTTTGCGCCGTTGAGAACATCCACGAACTGGAGCTGAATTCGAACGCTGAGCGAACTACTAATATTACTGGATGTTTTTTGAAAACCGGAGTTCAAAGCCAAGCTGGCCATGTACATGGACTCATCTTCTCTGATCTCAACATCGAAGAAGACTGGCAACCAAATTTTTATTTGAATCGAATGTCTAGAATTTTTCCATGCCCCTCCTTTTGTTTCATGGACCATCCTTCTCACCGTTACCTGAGTCATGGTCTTCCTTGGACGAATGGCGGGATTCAACGGTCGTTTTCTGAAGCTCGTCCGGCGTTCCATCAGCCTGGTCTGCCTGTTTGAAGTCAGGGACTGGGACGACAGTGACGGCCCAGTGCACTGCGTACTTTTACAGTTGCCTCCGACGCACTAGCCAGAGGCTCGTTCCATCCAGGGGCATGGTCGTGCGGCGTAGAGGTTTTATGCTGCTGCCCCTCGAGATTTCGCTCCTTCTCTCTTTCAAGGGCCTGGCCGCATGTATAAATATAAAAATATATGCCGCAGCTGCGCTCACTCACCTCTGGGTCGTTGTCGTGCATTGTGCTGAAGAAACAGTGAGAAAATGAGAACGTGAGGTGTAAATACCACAAACCTGGAGAATCGAGGGCGCGTGTTTGTATGCGGGGTGTTTAAGATCGACCGCCTTGTAAGCCGCGTACCAGCAGGAACGACGGCGCGAAACGCGCCAGTGGAAATGAGATAGAACATAATGGACAAGAGTAATGCACTGTGTTCCTAAGCCTCCCTCCAAGCTCCAGCCTGATGTCATGGATGGTATGGATCCTGTTGTGCGCGGCTGGCTTATTCGTAGAATCGTACAGCAATGGGCATATTTAGGTCTGAACATATTTAAAGACTGAGAAATGGTGCGAAAATAGGGTCCCTTGACAATTGCACTTTGAGGAAAATAATTAATTGTCAGTTCTTGCAGTCTTCTGGCTGTCATTTTCGCAGCGAAAATGACAGCCAGAAGACTGCAAGAAGTAAAATCTCGCACACCTCCGTATTTAGACTTGTCCCACGGTCCAAACAGACGCAAACAAACGCCGACTGCGCTTCTTGCCCACAGCCGCGATGTCCTCAAACCAGCCCTCAGCTATCATGACCTCGTCCGCGTTTCGTATGTCTACGCTGCGTGCAGAATATTCCCGCAGTGGGTAACCTTGACCAGGATACGCTGTCCTCGTGGTGCTCTCCGTGATCGTCATCATGGGCGCTGGCCTCTATTACCGAACCCATGCGTACCGACGACAGTCTCAAATCGTACGAGCCGCCGTAGCGGAGGATGGCCTGCACGAATCAGCTCCCCGCGACTGGGGTCCGAAGCCGAAACTGTTCGCCGTGTACCTGGATGCAGCGAGGGAAAAGCAGGAATTGGACTGGGATGAGATAACAGTGCGTGGTGTATTTTTTGGTCCCTTTTAATTGATCCATTCTTATTCCTCTATCAAGCCGATATCCCTCACACGAGGAGCAGTTGACGCCTCAGGAGTCTCCTCGTTGGCGCGTGTTTCCCTAATGATACAAATGCCCTTATCCCCGGCCATGGCGCGGGAACCTCTGCCCGGCGACGAAGGTCGCTTGCCGCACCTGGAGATCGGACGGTCAGACGTTAATGTCGTGCTAAAGGATGTAGAAGCGCTAAAATCCAGTTCCGACGAGAAAGGGTCGTAGCAAAATAATGTAGCTGGCTACCTGTAGGTTAGTTAGGTGATGCGAGGTTACGATTAATATGGACAGAGGTGCTCCGGAATAACCCGTGTCGCTAAATAAAACGGTGGGATTGACTGACGGGACGTGGAAGAACAGGGAAGAACAGCAAAGCCGTTTTATTTATATGGAGACTCGCCGCTCAGTCACTCAGCGGCCTGCTGCAATGGTGTACTATAGGTCATCAGGTGAAGAAAGTAGACCCGAATATAGCAATTAGCCTCGTAAAGACCACTAACTTTCAGACTTTCAGAAATCTGCGTGAACATTCTCTTTCGGCTCAATTTCGGCCATGACTTTCAGAATCGCGATATCGGACATACGGATTGTTCTATTGATCATACACTGCCACATTGCATCTTATCTCTTCCTTCCATTTTGCATTGCAGTCAATGCCCGACGGGTGAGTCGAAACTTGCCCAAGATCCAACGTTCTAATCAACTCAAATACCAAGAAGAGCTTCGTTCACCGACAGCCCTTTGGCCGTGCAAGAGCTTCTCGACTACTGCCTTGATTTTCTCCATGCTTCTGCTCCAGATTTGAAGCGATGTGCCCTAGTCAGTCGAAACTGGACGAAAACCTCCCAGTTGCATCTTTTCAGCCGCATCACAGTCGGCTCCGTGGGGTATTCCTACGGAGATTCCTCCTTTTTAGCCGCAATCCGACACCGCTGTCGGGCTCTCTGCGAGGTCCTATCAACCACGCCCCGACTCCGCGAACTGGTCAAATCGCTGCAAATTCACCTCGATACGATACCCCTTGACACCGTCACGGCGTTTGCGAACCTCTCGTTCCCCTCCCTGCAGCGCATCTTCGTGTCGGGCAACTGGATACCCTCCTCGGGAGTTGTGATCCAAGAGCTCCTCAGCCTCGACACGCTATCAGCCATCTCCATATCCGGGAACTTTAGATCTCTCTCGGAATTTACCGCCGTTTTGTCGCGCTGCTCCCCGAGCATCACGTCTCTCTCGTTCTCCAGCGTCCGGATCCCTCCGAGTCCTGTCCATGCGTTGACCGTGGTGGATGATGATGATCCTCCTGATGAGAGACGGCGGATTGAAATCGACGCATTAGACTTGTGGTGGTCTAGTGGGATCCACGATTGGTTGAATTCCCCCGAATGTCTTTTCGACTTTTCGAACTTGAAGCGTTTGCGGCTAAACGAAAACACGTCCCTACCGGAGTGGGCCGCTTTTGCACCCGCGATCCCACAGATCGAACATCTCCAGTTTCAACCACAGCTCAATGTACGTCACGTTCCATCCCATCCTATTCCATCCGATGAAAAAAGAATTGACGAAGCGCGCACAACAGAGTCCGACCGTCCTCGACCTCGCGCCGTTCACCAATCTCCAATGCGTCGAGATATTCATCGAATTCAAGGACGACGTCTCATCTGCGCTGGAAACGCTCGCAACACTCGCACCCTCGAATAAGCTGCGCACGATTCGCTTCCGTCTAACGCACACCAGCATACCGAATGCCCAGTCCGGCGCAGACCTCGATGCGAGTCTTATGATGCTTCCGATACCGCATCTCCGCGCGGTGGAATTGGTGTATATAACGACTCCGGTGGGGGGTGTAGCGGCTAATCTGCCGCTGCTGAATGCTAGGAAGCTCGTGCGTGTGCTTCGTGGAGCGTCGGCGTATGCTTGACGCGCATATGTGCCCACCCTCTTTATTTACATTTCGAAAACGTTCGTTTCTAATTTAAATTTTTGGACCATCAGTTTCAAACTTGCCGCCGAAGCGCGCCCACTTCTACTACCGAAGTGGGACTCCGCCGCCCACGGCGCTCTTGATCAGTCGTGGGTTACGGCGGAGCGTTTTTAGCCAGATGATACATAAGTACCCCAAATGTTCAACGTTCAATTACCGAGAGCTTCGAATCGCACGCGTTTTCAGTCAATCGTAAAGGTTCGTTAAGTAGTAGGTACAGTTACTAGAAAAGACTACACTAGACTCTACAATTTCTAATTGTTACACACGGCATTAGAATTACTTTGTACGTGGTGATATAGTTGGTATGGTAGAATGAACGGCATTGGCAGTTGGCAAGGTAAAGTGATAAGTTGGCCGAGCGCGGGAGAAGAAACCGTACAGCCCCGCCGCTGTTTTCATGATTCCGAGACTTGTGTCGATTCTCTGCCCCTTCTCCGTAGACCGTACGACGGTGTCACGGGCCGCCCGCGCGACACAGCGCTCGATACAGTCCCATTCGACATGGGACTCGATGAGGCGCTGCGCAAAGGCGTATATGCGGCCAGGGGCCGAGGGTGCGAGATGCGGTCGACGCTGAGGGCGGGGAGGATAGTGTCGGGAGTGGTCTGGGGGCGCACCAGCTTTCGGGGACGGTCTGGGCCGGAGGTGGGCGGGGGGACGGAACGCGAGCGCCGTCGACCAGCGCGGTCGGTCCGATTCTGTGGTTTCGGCTTCGGTGGTGGAAACACCACCGACGGGGGTATGGGACCGCCGAGCATGTTTACGAGCTTGACCATTTTTCTACGCCTGGCGGCGTGGTCCGGAGCGGAGGGCGGGGGGGAAGAAATTAAAATGCTGAGAGAACGTTGCAGCGTGTCGAGTGAATCCGTAGAAGATGATGGGTATGGGTACGGATAGGTAGATGAATATAGATCAGCGGACGGGGAAGGTTGCGTCAAGGTGAGGACGAGGCGTAATCGTGTGACAGAATGCAGGGAATTCCGAGTTTCACGCGAAAGGGAGAGTTTTGCCACTGGAGGTAATGGTAATGGTGGTAATGGCTCCGCGTCGATTTTTTCCAAGGATATGATGGAAGAGGTCGAAGAGCGAGGCGTGAATATGACGCCTTCTCGCTTGGAGGACCGGTTGCCGGCGCCCGAGGCTCTACTAATCGTCAACGGCGGTAGGATCATCGAAGGTCCCAGCGATGTGTGTGCTGGCGGTGACGCCTCGAGATCGACGAGCACAGGAGTCGTGCCCATGACGGCACCGAGCTTTCGAGCAGAGTGCATCATGCGAGTACGTTCATGGCCAACGAGGAGATTCGTGGTTGGGGGTTTTCTACCCGCCAGCGTCATTAACGGCGAAGGAAGGGGACAAGGGGTGAGGAGGATAAGGAGAATAGCTCCCACTGGCTGACAGGATTGCCGAGGTTGTCATGGCAGGGTATCACCAAAGATATGACGAAAAAAGCACGGAAGCAATCATTTGGTCTTCATCTTCATTTGGCACAAGAGAAAAGAAAAGAAAGACTCGGAAAAACGATTACAGAGTTGAGCCATATACACACGAAGATGTTCGGTAAAGATCACGCATGGGTGACATGCCCAAACAACGCTTACTTACTTCCATCAGTCTTGAAAGCCTTTCACTCGCCCCAGTCTCAAGGATCTCCTCTGACAAACTGGGTACACGAAAATTCTCGGAATACCTGGACCAGCCCTGCCCCACGCCTTTCGATTGCTATCTACAAGAAAATGGCAGCATGAGTCTAACTTCAACTTCCGTTGGTGATGGAACTCGTTGGACGTTGGTCATAAGATGTCCTCAGCTCTCAGCGGCGTGCGATATAAATTCCAATCTTGCCTGCGCTGTTTCTGATTCCTGAACGTGAGCCCGGTGGTCGCAAGGTAAATGGATGTCCCAGGTTTTCGGCACCGCTGCGCTCTGGGCTAAACCGTTCATCCTTTGCAGCTCGGGCGTCCCTGTAAATTTTCCTCTCTTCCCTTGAAAAGCTTCGAGGTGTGGATCCCTAGTACGTAGACCTCGCTCAGGTCGTATACGGTGGGAAACTGCTGCCATTCTACCGATGTTTTGGGCTACCGCTCATTGCATCATCGCATTAGGAGTTCTGTACGGAACATTGGAAGCTGCAATTTGAGGACACTCGCACACAAAAGTCAAAATGTTATCTCGGCGCCGGCTCCTGGTCCGTCCTCAATCAGGAACTCACACCCGTGACTGTCGCGGAGGATGCGGAGACAGGTGCGGTATGGCGAGTATTTCCCACATATATCTGGTACTGACGGGTTTCAGTGGCTTCCTGGCCCCGGCGTTCCTAAGCGGGACCGTGCCGTGTAATTTTCTTTCTTTCCTTCCTTATTCCTGACAATGTGATCGATCCCTCAAGCTTATGACTTGTCCAGCTGTAGCTGCAACCTGGGACTCCATCCGCGACACCCGACTGGTTTTTCTCTTGAAATCTGGACATTCAACCATAGCCGCTTCTCACCAAGAACCGGGTCGTTCGTGGCGTTCCTTTTGTCGTCGTTCGATCATAACTCACAATACATGCCTTCTTCAGGTCTAGACCACAAGCGCAAACATATCAGGCACATCTTCGGATTGGCTAGTTCGTACAGAGTTGCGCCATACTTATTCTTGCGTCCGGAAAATGAGTTGCTGGCGATTGCAGACCTCTGCATGTCTGTCCCTGTTTTCTCATCCTGGCCCACTGTACCACACCGAATCCTTATGTTTCCGTCGGCCTGACACTTCGTTTCTGTTCTTGGACATCCATGTTGTTTGGTACGTGATTCCATTGGGCCTTCTGTGGTTCTTTTGGTCTTCGAGGCCTATTTTTGTGACCCTGCGATCCCGCAAAACAAAAAAAGCTCGTAAAGTCATCCGACTTAAGGTCATCCTTGGAGCTGACTGCTTTCAACTTAGCCCTTATTCGGAGATCTTCGATCCCAGCTTCAAGTCCCACAGCACGGTCCGGCGCCAATACTAATATTCCCACCTTTTCCATTCATGGTCCTTACACAAAAAGAATACCGACGTTCTGCCGGCCCAAAATCTGTTCTTACGTGCGTGCATTGAATCTGCGGGATGACGTTTTTTTGTTGATTCGAGTCTGCATCTCCGCTTCATTCTCACTATAAATATTTGATCATCCTACTCTACTCTCCGTTCCCTGGTTTCTGCGCAGTATGGCCCACACAGAGTCCGTCCCCTTTGTTACACATCCCGCTCTCCGTATGCACATCCCACTATCCCGTTTGTATATTGACTTTCGACAGATATCCGGGACCTTGCAGATGTTCACCGAGTCCTTGAGGCGGTGCGATTAAATATGCTGCCCCTGATCAAGCGGCGGCTTGTCCCCCACGAGCGTGCTCAATTGCGGAGCGGCAATGTTTTTGTTTGGGAGCAATCGGAATATGACGATGGCTTAGTGCGATGGACAGAGGGACGACGATGGCGAGTGAATGAATATGCGCAGGGATTTGGCTTTGGCTGACCCGGCACTTGCCAATTGATTCGGTTTGTAGGTCGCAAAGCAAGATGCGAGGAGACTGCCTCGTTTACGAAGAGAAAATTGGGACTACGAAGGAAGAGAAACATGCCAGGGCTATTCGACGGTTCGCTTTTCACACTTATTTCTCATCCCGCATTTTGAGGTGCACAACACAGTGCGAGGAGGGCATCTGACTCATCCGAACCCATTCCGATGCCTCCCAAGCGGAAGGACCGCCCTGCTAAAATCGACGGTCTCACCAAGCAAACATATTCTGTGACAATTCGCATGCCCGGCACCGCGAAGATCAACAAATGGCATGTAGTGGCCTACTTTACGGTACGGTGCTCTTCGAAGCCATCTAATCCTTCTACTACAATCAACAGGCTCGCAACTCTTCCCTCCTTCCCGTGGTGGAAGACTATGAATATCTGAGAAATATACGAATACCCGACGGCGTATTTCTTCGCAGTAGCCGCTCGGATACCGGCACGCTCGAATGGTTTACTAGACCAGTGAAGATGCCGGACTGTTCCTCGTCTACTCGGAAATTACTCTCGCCGGTTATTCGGAACAGCGATCCCGACATTTGTTCAAACTCCCAGCCTTCCCAAGACAAAGAATTGCCTATCGTGCTGCCTCCCATTTCTCCAGTCGTTTCGCCGACAATTCTACCCCCATTAGCGTCGCTGGGCTGCTTGTCGTCAAGCGCTGGAACCCGTCACACATCGTCGGCTCTTCGGAAAGTCGAGCGATATCATCGCCCCTCTACTTGCCCCGATGACCGTCGCATTTTGGAGAGGTTTCGTGTCGTAATTTAACATCCCAATGTATGGTCCTTGGTAGCAGTTATAAACTGTTTAGTATAGGCTTGGAATATATTGAACAGCGCTTTTCTCTTCATGGAAACTCAATGTCAAAATTTGAACTCACGCCAAGGAAATTTCCAGGATTACTTCACCGGGAGGGAGTGAGAAGTAATTTGGCCCAGCGGTCAGGTTACACGATCCAAACCACTTCGTTGAACAGGCACACGCCAACTCGGACCTAAGATTTCAGAGCGGGACCGCAAGATTTTGGCACCGGGTCAGACTTTCGAAAAGCGAAATGGAAGCCCTTTATTTGTGTGGCATAGTCAGGCACGCGCTGAGAGCGTGCTGACCTGAAGACGTGGGAGGAATATTTGTTTGTGCTGCCTGAAGATACTTGGACGGTATTGATGGTCTTCGGAAGTCGTCTTCGGACTAAGAGGACGATAATATCTCAACGAGCTAAGTTTCTGACCGGCGTGCGCTGCAGAACGGAGGAAAGGTAGATGAATTCAACAGGAGGCTGTTGTTGAAGAAGATGCCAGGTCGGATTTTTAGTTTACAGATCCGAAAGACCGCATGATAAATCCCCCCCCATGAGTGTGAGTGACTTTAATCATTCTGAGAACTTTGCATGCAATACGAGACTTGAGGGCCGCAGACGTAAGTATTTCTTTTCGAGCAAAAATTGGTTGTGTTTGTGTTCAGTTACAACTTACTTACCAGTATAAGTAATCGGGGAAGGAATAATCAGAGAAACTAAGTAGTCGAGCTCGGCGAAGGTGTTCATGCCGTGTTTTTCGCTCGGCAGGCGGAAATACAGAGCAGCATCTAATATATTCGTACTTTTTCGTATAATCAAAGTTTGAACGTTGGGCGGAGGACTACTAGTAGGATCCATCGTTGTCCCCAGTATGATCCGACATCCACTACGGCACCGTACCTCTCGGCTACTAGTAAGGAAATGAACTCCCACAGTTCACTAGCAGTTCACTGCGGAGAAATCGAAAGAGGCGCTGTTGACGTCACAGGCCTTCCGGTTCTTCGCTCTACAGATCCGGTTACGGTTGGATTCAAAAGCGGAGGAAATTTCGATAGCAGATGTATGTGGGAAATGATGACCATATTTAGGAAGACCCTTGAGATAAGATTTGTACGATCACGACCGGCTCGGAGATAACGAAAGATAACGATGTCATTATTTTAATTTTGGTCTGCAAATGGGCTTTTGGAACTCACGTTCTCGAAGATGTAAGCACCCGTGACCCAAATTTACGAACGGGTTCCTGGGAGAGAGCAGGGTCTTGAACCGAAAACATTTCCGGTCACGAGCAGCGAAGGACCGAAGGTTTTCTTAGGACGTACTGTATTCCGCTCCGTACGTTTATTTCGTTCGATGCTATATTTCTGATACTCATCGAATTCTTGATGTCGACTCTCAAGCGGTGGTTTGTCTCCCGTGAACGTGCCCAAATTTTGGCGCAACCGTATTTTGTTTAGTAAAATGTGGATGCAATAATAGCTTGGGTGCACTGCACTGAGGTGAGTGAGCCGTGGCCAGAGGGCACGATCCTTCTCTCCGCGGTTTTTCCCTCCCGCGCGGATATCCATCGCCGCTTCTTACTTCTCCCATCAGTTCTCCGACCCTTCGCGTTGGACTTTTATCTCAATTGGGGTTCTTATAAATATCTGGTGACCTCTTCGAAAGTGGGGCCATATTATTTTGGTCCCATTTCGCAGATGTTCAATGTCGCTGTCACTTGCAGGAGTTTTGGGGAAAGAAACGGTTTAAGTTGCACGAGGTTCGACGGAGCTCCCGACTTTTAACTTTGTGTTTATTCCCAGAATCAGATCCCAATGCAGCTCTGCCTAATTTCAGGTCTCAGGGCCATTTATATAATTCCCAGGTATCAAAAACTGGGTGCTAACTTTCGTAGCCTCAAGAGGGTGTTTATACAGCAAAGGGCGAAATACGATTGATCGCCCTAAAACATGTCTCCTCCAATTTTTTCTGCTTCGTGATCGTTCAAAACGCGGAAAGGCTTTGGAATTCCTCGATCCTTTCGCTTATTTATGAGTTGCGGTTCTTAGGCGACAACGGAGAGCTTCAGCACCGGTGGCCGTTCGGCCTCATGGTGGCGTAAAAATGAGAACATACGCCACACAAGTCAGGCTAGGAGAAAGTCGGGTTGGGGCTTTATCGAACCGGCACTGTCAGTGGGATGTTACTCACGTCTCAAAATCCCGCGTCAAGCGAACAAGATCCGGAGCCACCACGGAACTAATGATCTTGCGCAGGACTGATACCCAGCTCTCGCCACAACGTTTATTATACTGGTTATTTATACTGACAATTATACGGGACTGTTATTGATAATGATGGGCCCACCTTCTAGATATGCATCGCGGATTTTAGGTTCTGCCGCTACTGGTTGGCAGTGGTGGCCAATTGCAACACTTTGTCGAGATGCCGGTTCCTGAGTTTGGAAGGCCGCTAAAACTATTGAGATGGTCGCCGCATTGAGAAATAAGTGTTGGCTGCCGCCAATCTGGAGCCTGCGAAGGACCGTGAATCCTTAGAATATGTAAGTAGCACAGAACTTATAGCGCGTAAGTCACTTCCACAAGTGTTTGTTCGAAGGGCTTCAAGGAGTTATAGCAATTTCAAACAAAAGAATCTGCGCGTGGCGCGCAAGCTTGTACTGGCACAGTCCTCAGACATCAGCTATGCCAGTATTCATTACTGAATATTATATGCATCTTACACCGTACACTTCCGTCGTAGATTGTGCGTATAACCGTGCAATCTTGACCTTGGTTGTACTCAAACTCGCCCTGCTCTGTATTGGCCAAATTGTGGTATGTGGTTCAGACACATACAAATGCCCACTAACTTGTTAGTGGGTCCTGAGGATTTTTGGTGGTGCAGGGACTCAGCCAAGTTGGCACTTTTTCTGTCAATCAGCCAAACTGGCAGATGGGATCTGTCAGTATCACGTTGGTATCACGGAGTAATCACACCGAATTAACGGTACCTACGTCGTCGGTCCCAAAAACTACTCACCGTGTACCCTAAGCATCACTCATAGTACCGCCAACCTCTTGTCGACTTACTACGTCGAGTATGTGCATACTTGACGCAAAAGGTGGCAAAGCAGGCATTTCACTGGACTCTTTAAAATTCCACTCGGAGATCATTCCGTTGACAGATGGCAACACAGCCATCGCAACTCCGATCGAATGGTTCGCTGCGCTCTTCCTCTTTCCCCCATCTTGCTCCCTCCCACTTCCCTCCCTCACAGCTCTCCTTGTTTGCCATAGCTCGTGCTACCCCTCGGTTCCCTCCATGCATCACTAAGTGGTTCACTGTACCCCTCAAGGCCTCAAGCCCGCAAGTCTCATCAAACCACTTTACCGCAAGTCTGCTTCGAGTCCGCAAGCCCTCAAGTTCCTTCAAACTCATTGTGTTTCTTTCTGCAAGTCCTCCACCCCTCAAATCTTCGAGTTGCCAATACCTCAAGGCTACACTCAAGGCTTCAAGGTTTCTGTCTGCAGAGCTTTCACTCGCTGGACCGAGTACCGGATCTGCTCCAGAGCGCATAACAACAGGTATGTGATCCTCCTTCCTTCCCACATCTGTGGCGTCTCGTGGCGCCTCTGTACGTACTGAGCTGGGTTCGTGACCACCATCATGTATGTCCTTCCTCGCTCGCTCTCGTCTGTCCACTGATTACTTTCCTAGTTGAAATTGGACAAGTACGATACGACACCATTGTCTATGCACAGACCAATCGCAGCAATGCGCCGGTGATGGTGCTCTTGACATGGTACGGCAGTCATGCAGCGTTTATAGATGCGACCACCTGGGTTGGCTCAGGAGTCATGCAGCGTTTATAGATGCGACCACCTGGGTTGGCTCAGGAGCCTTGCGTTGGGTTGGGCGGGACTCGAAGCGATGGCACGGTAGCTGTGATGTCGAGGTTCTCGCACGAGGCTCGAATGTACATGAATATACATGACTTTATTGTGTCTTTGAAGCTGCTCTCGTGTATCCTTGGGATTGTTGTACAGAAAGATGTGCAAAATGACTCAAAGACACGCGTCTTCGCCAAAAAATGCTGCAAAGACGTCAAAGACGAACTTGCTGTTTTACTGATTAGTACCGGATGTGGACGAAACCTGAAATTTGATAGCTATACCTAACACAGCCCAATGAGAGCTGGTCAACGCGGCAGCGTTGACCGAGCGAGCTTTGGGATGGTCACCAATGCTTGGTCCTCGGTTGAGGTTGCACATATCAGTGATGCCATCGGGCTGCCGTCATTTTGCCGTATGAGAGGTTGAATTGCAGTTTTGCAGTGGGAAAAGTAGGGGCTTCCACTTGCTTACATGCCGACCCCAGTAGTAACACCATTGGATTCCCCAGTAATATTTAGATGTCAAACTGTGAGCTCTCGAAGCTGATATAGGTTAAAACATAATGGGTCGGATTTCGAAACAGTGAGTTATTATTGGCATATTGCACCAGTATTGCACAGTGAGGAGTGTGGGAAGGTGTTAGTGGGCTCTGCCGCGAAGCGCGCTACACAGGTTATTTGCCACAAATTTTGATCATTGTCCATGAGTTTAGAGTATTTACCTCTTCTCCAGGACTGTACTGTGGTTACTTTCTTTTGATCGCCCAACTTAACAAGCCTTTGCCGAACAAATGCCGATCGCGGATCATTATGGAATTTGCCGATAGTCTATTCGTTCTGGTTCTCCCCGCATTATAGTTCTGCCTACAAACTCCAGTGACAAGTATATTTGCTCACACTTAACTGAGAAAATTCTATGGTTCCTGATTTAATATTTTCCACGGGGCTCACAAGACTTGACGAGCAAAACACTTACATGACACAAATTGCTGCTAAGCACATCCCGAAGCTGTTGACAGGACATTGAAAGGTGTTTTGAGAGTGAGAAATAATGCTGAGAATTTGTGGCGGCATCTACGGTGATTCTATATGCCCTTGCTCGAAAATTGCAATTTTATGGGTGTGTGTTGATCCGTTCACAACCGTGGGATTGTTGGGCCATCTCGGCTACACTCGGCAAACCAAGAACGAGCAAGTACGGCGTTCAAACACTTGTCGAACACGGTTTTGAAACCACCTATTATTCCGCGAAAAGGCTTTTGTAATATTTTCACCATTTTGGTGATGCTTTAGTGTGTTCAGAATTCCATCGTCTTGCAGGCCGAGGTAGTCCGATAATATTTTACATTCGTGGCGCGCTACGCCTAGTTCCAACTGATTCTTAAGCTACTGCTCGATGCGCAAAATCTATGGCTGCAGTCTTGACCTATCTTTAGTGCTTCCTCTTCCCATGTTTCCCGTTCTTCTCCGAATGCGTGTTCTCAGGTTTCTTGGGCGCGGTCTCGGGGATCTTCGTCACGGTCTCAGGTTTTTTGTCCGCAGTCTCGGAGACCTTGGGCGGGGTCTCAGGTTTCTTAGGCGCGGCCTCAAAACTCTTGGACACGGTCTCAAGTTTCTTGTCCGCGGTCTCGGGGCCGAATACGGCCTCAGGTTTCTTGTTCTTCTGCGCCAATTTATCGAACAACGATCCCTAGATTAATTACGCGCCTCAGTCACATAGTGGAGGGACGATGCTTGACTTACATCCAAGACATCGCGCACATCATGCTTCGCGATGCGCCCGTCCGCTGGTTTCAGCAGAAGGTACGTTGCGCCCCAGTCAAATGCAGCCGCAACCCACCCGAACTAAAACAAAGTCATTCTCCGACGCAGAAGGACGAATGTAAAATGAGAGGACGTACCAAGTCATACATCTTGCGATTTCCGTGCAACATGCGCACGCCTTCCTGGAACGTCAGGTGTGTATGCGGCGGGGACGAGTACAGCGTGAAAACATAGTCGAAGCGACGCTGGTCCAATTCCCCTGTCTGAGTGAACGTCCCGGTGTCGGAGCCATGCAGGGCCTGTCATGCGAGAATCTCGCCAAGTAAGAAGACGCTTGACGCAAACAGCGAGGAAGAAATGGGAACCTTGTCGATGCGAGACACGTAGATACGAAAGAACATGTCCGGGAGGATAGTATTTGAGGTGAACCACCTTCAGATAGCCACAAAACGCGTCAGACGGCTGAGCGGGTATGACCAAGATAGCGAGCGACGCACGAGAGTGCAAGATGAATGAAAACCATCGCCACGGATGCAAAGAAAACGCCGAAGCCAATCTCTCGGAGGCCCTTATATCTGGGAAGAAGCGAGGTGGATAAGCACCACGCCTATCAGAGGAAAAGAGAAAACACGAACGTGTCGGTAGGCCAGATAATTCCGTCCTGGTCCGTGTCGAAGAACGCGACATGAGACTGCAAACCTTTGCGGCGAGCACCTCGGATGTGTGGTTCAGCTTTGGGCTCCATTTTGTGCACAGCGAGGGTAAATGAAGAGGATGGTGGATGTAGTTCAAGTCCAAGGACGTGCTGGCATGTGATTACCCCTCGTTTGTCTTAAATAGGCAACTGCATCGCCACTGATGAGTGACATAGGGGTTCTGTCTTCTTTTAATTAAAAAACGAAACAGCGAGTCGAGCCCTTCTCCTTCACGAACTATGCTCGCGAGTTCGTGGCCATTCATGCGTGGCCGTTCAGGGCGCAGAACTCTATGGTGCACTGCAAAAAACACACTCGTATTTAAGACTACTACCGAGAGAGTCCGTCGAAATAAATATCTCTAACAAATATGAGTGCAGGAGGTTTGGTTAGATGAAACGCACTCGACTCGATTTCTCTGCGTCGTTTCTTGGCGATGAATACAGTCCAGAATTCTAGCCCGCCCTGCATCCCAATGGCCCCTTCAGATCCTTCAGAAAATCAGATAGTTCTCGTTCGAAATCACCATAGACACAAATCGTACATCATCGACGGATCGGACGCGATCCGGCAGCGAAGTTATTTGTGTTCATTTCAATCAGAGTTTCGAGTCTGCCACATCCCGCGAGCACCTCCGTCGACTCTATACGGTTTTGCGACAGCGACAGATGTCGGCCAACAGTGCAGCTCTCCAAAATAAATCCGTCTGCATTGCGGTGCCGAAAATCAAACAAATCGAGATGGGTAACGAAAGTGAACACTGCACCGGATAAGCCCAGAGAATCTTCTTTCAGATAAGGTCTCAGCCGACGAGGCCGTGTCGTTCCGAGGGAAGGGACACGTCCAATACTCCAAAATGGCAGTACCAAGGATTGTTTCCGCTGCACGCCGAGAGGCCTTCGTGCAGATCTTTGGACCCCAGCCCGTCAACGAACAAATGCTGAACGCAGTCGTGGAAGAAAGAGGCAGGTTTTGAGATTCGAGCAGAACAGAATGGCGTGGAGAAGATCACAAGGTCTACACGTTATGGCGGGTAGATCTTTGAGGGCAACCGTTCTGAACTTCTGTATCTGATTCTCTCGATCCTGTCATACGTTAGCAAGCTCCTTGTTGCTTGCTTGTTGCAGGCCAAGAGCCGCGCGACGTCTCACCGTTCGTAGACACGGTGCGAAATGAGCAGAATATTGATAGTGCGTTCCGGATGTAGTACTGCAGCGCTTTCAAAATCTCTTGCTCAAGCTCTGGCGGATGAACGGCAGAGGGTTCGTGGCCAGGTGCCATGGTGGACTCGGAGCAGAGGGAGAGCTTGGTTTACGTGATCAAACTTACGCACTCCGAGTCCGACTCACGGATCATGTCCGACATTAGTCACCCCAAGTACGTTAGACGCGCTGTCTTTGTTTTCTGTTTGCCTTCGTACCACCAACAGCTTACATTCTAAAAGCCAAATATGCATCTTGCGTGCTGCCCTTCCTATCTGGACTCCCCTCTGATCTATAATAGGATACCGGTACCCCTTGGAAACCCGTAAAATAAGCTGGCAATTGAGTCTTCCGGCATGCTTCGCCCCCGCCGTTTGTACAATCTCCTGGAACCCAATCTGAGCATCGGGGCGTCCCTGGTTAACGTTCTAGGCAACCTTTTCGGAAGCCGCGATCTTGGGCCCGCCGTCGTACCTGAAAAACTAGTACTCCGACTGCGCTTTGACCTTTCTGGCCACTGTTGCGGGGGCGCTCTCCAGACGACGCATGTGCCATAGGTGTCATCCCCATATGTCATCGCCTCCCGCACCGTCCACTTTTCGCAAGGACGTTTGCGCCATGTGGACTCACCAGAGGATATGTATGTACGTCTTGCTCACCAAAATCTGCAATCCTGATCATAACACATCAATTCAATGAACAGCATGGCTCTTTATCATTCACATCTGTACTAGGATCGACTAAAATACAGATCTCTCTTCCTCGGCATCCATCGCTTCCGTCGTCGGAAAACCCATTATTTAACCCTGGAACCCAGCAAGCAACCCGTTAACGAACCCAGGATCCGCCTCGCAGCTGATGCTCTGGATGGTGAGTTGGAGGTCGTTGATATCCGCATCGTCCGAGAAGTGCTCGGTTGCGAAGGCATCCGGGTTATTAGCGAAGTCATTTTGGCAGTCAGGAGACCTGAAGAGACGCAATGGTTACTGCTCTGTGCACTTGAAACACATGGCTAGACTCACGCAAAAGACACGCAGTCGTTGTCCACGTTCAGCTTGAGCGACTTGGGGTTGTTGACGTTCGTGCAGGCGGCAGGGTTAATTGCCGGGCCAGACGTGTTCGGTTGTGCGACGTTGAGGGGAACACAGGTGCCGGTTAGGTTGGGACCAGAGCAGGCCTGGGGGACAAAATCTGCCTGGCGGGCCTGACAATCGTCCTGCGTGTGAGCGAGATGATATACGCTTGGCTGTGGATTTGGCGTACAACGGGTGCGCTATGGACAGCGATTCCGGACATGCCGAGGACGAAAGTGAGTGCGATCGACGCAGAGAAGAACATGATGATCGAATCAAAAAAAGGTGAAGAGGTAGATTGAAAAAAAAAAATGGGATGAAGAAAAGGAATGCTGTTTCTTCGCAGTATGCGTGTTTTATACGGTCGTTGGGATGCCAAGCCACATACACAGCATTGTGAGCAGTGCAGCAACGAACAAAATGATCGTTTGATACAGTCTAGACTTGGCAGCAGATGCCGCGATGGTGTCCAACAAACGCGGATCGCCCCGCAAGTCAACTGGATGATGTGACACATCAAGGCAGTTCAAACTTCGAAAAGCCTTTTCTTCCGACTTCGGCTACGCCCCCCGTGTAATCATATGCGCATGGCAAGCGTGAGCAGCGCTGGCTATTATTTGTTTCCCAGAAGAATGATTTCGTGTCTTTTCAGTTGATTTTCAGCTGGTTGTCTTAGAGGCGAACAACAAGAGCTCGAGAAGACCGAGGTTGAACCGGGTTGGCATGGTATGCATGACTACCCTCATTTTATTCTCGAGGAATATTTTGTCTGATTCGTTGAAGTTGTTCGCCCTGGTCCTCCATTCTTAGTGCTCCTATGTAAGTATTGGTCTAAGACAAGTCCTCTTTCCAAGTTCCTGGAGCCACCTCCTTTAGACCGGGCGCATGGATCCCTTGCTTCCTCCCGAGTTAGAGCGGGAGATCTTCGAAAGTACGGCCCACCTTTATCCAAGATCTATCCCTGGACTTCTTCTTGTCGCCCGTCGCGTTTTCGAATGGTGAGTATTCATATGCTAGCGCTTGCTCATGCTTTGCATTCAAGTTGCTGTTTTCCTGTAGGGTCCAGCCGTTCCTATACCGAACGATTATAATTTCGCCTCGCTCACAGTCGATGTCTGCTTTTCTGCGGGTGACCCGAACCACGCCCCCGAACTCGAGCTTCTTCCGAAACAGCGTTCAAAATTTATTTGTGTATCAGACACCGTGGCTCGTGAACGAGGCACGCTTCATCCTCTCATCTTGCACCGGCATTGTGGATTTCGCCATGATGGCCGCGAATCCGTCGGTCCTTCCCCTCCTTGAAAATAAGCGCCTGGAGCGCCTCTCGATATCGGTGGCCCAGCTCTTCGACAACGGATCAATCTTGCAGAATCTCACACACCCTTTATTCGCTCACACGACGCACTTGGCTCTCTTCGATTATACTCACAACGATCGGCACTGGGAGACGCTGGCGCTGCTGCCGGCACTCACCCATCTATGCTTGCATTCCTTTGTGCGCCGCAGCCAGCTGTTGGGCGTGCTAGCTGAATGCAAGCGTCTCCAAGTGCTGGTCAACATGCACATCAATACCGAACCTGAGTGGGGACTGGCGGATATATGCGCACGGCTCTCCATCCACGATGATCCACGGTTCGTTCTGTTTACCCTGGATGTCTCCACCCACGCGTTTTCCCGGGACTGGGGGCGAGGACGGAGCGGTAAGAATGATTTTTGGGCCGTCGCAGATGCGTTCGTGGAGAAGAAGTGGATGGGTGAGATCAAACCAGGTTGGCAATCCGCATCTGTAGTTTCTTCACCTGATTGGTTATTTTGTAAACTAGCTTCAAGATGTTGGATCTGCGACCTCGACGGAGTTTACTGAATATACATCAAATCGAAAACTGGGCGCCGTCAGGTGTTCCTGTTGGGAAAGCTAATTACATTATTCAAGGTCGATTCGTACAGTACTGGAGTTACAATGGAACGAGGATGCTAACGATACAGGAGGATCATACTTACTTGCCAGCGCTATGGGACTGATTATAGGAAGGTAAATGAGACGACAGCATAAAATGGACGGGGAAATAAAGAGAGTGGGCCGGGTACTAGCGTAGAAAGGGAGCGGCGATGCGTGGAACTAAGCCTTGGGGGCCTCGGGGGCCTTGGGGCGAAGCTCGTGAAACAGCTTCTTCCTGAGAGCAACAACGATCAGATGAGCAAAGAATGAATAGATAAAACGTACAATTCCTTGTTCAACTTCTTGTAAGAGTCCGAGTCTCCTGCACAGTTGTTCCTCATGTCGACGACCTCCGGCAGCGTGTTGAACACAATCAAAAACGCCTTCCTCGAATCGCTGAAGTGGTCCGGGTCCTCCACGCTTTCGATGAACCGTTTGAGATGCCGTTTCTGCGCGTCTTCGCGCGAAAACGTGCAGGGGCAAGCGTCGCACCCGAGCTGCGGAATCTGATCCCGGTAGTGCAGCGCTGGGACGTGACGGCCCATGTCACCCCAGCAGTTGGTCTCCTTCTTGCAGCCGTCGATGTTGCACCGCACGTGATCGCCGACGACGGTGCAGCCCAGACGGAGGAGAGGCCAGTAGGTCGCGCAGACACCGGTGCTGTTCGCGGGGGCAGGGAGGTCAGGGTCGGTGACGCCGGCGATGTGGGGGAGCCGGAAGGAGGTGGCAACGGCGACCTTCTTGGATGCACGGCGGCCGGAAGTGCGGGTCGCCTTGCGCTTCTTCCCAGAGGCAGTAGAAGCGGAGGAAGAAGCAGAGGACGAACAGGCAGAGGAGGGAGAGGCAGAGGATGAAGAAGTAGACCTCTGTGAGACGGGTGCGGAAGCGCGAGAGGTGCGGGCCCTCGGAGATGGAACAGCAGGCTTGGGAGCGACGCGACAAGGTAGGGGACGAGTGGCACGAGGGGCACGAGAGCGCTTGGGCCGTTCCTCGAAGTCGGAATCCGTGTCGTCCTGGGGGTCATCCGAGTCGTTGTCCGAGTCGTCCGAATCATCTTCATCCGAGTCGGAATCGACGGGGATAGCTTCGGGCGTCTCGAAGGAGATGGCCAAATCGACCACCATATCGTCGTCAGAGGAGGCGGATGCGGCGCGACGCGGGGGGGATTCCGGCGGGTTGGGGAGAATTAGCCTAGGGTCGATGCCCATGGAGTCGAACTCCCTGGATTCGGGCGAACGCCACACCGGCGCGCGCCAGCCCGACGACTCGAAGCTCAACCCCATTCCGTACGGCGAGGGGGCGGGGATGTAGGGTACTGTGAATTCCGAGGCTTCAGGATCCTCGGGATCCTCTGGAGGGGGGTCCGTGAGGGTTATGTTGAAGAGGATGGCGAAAACATCAGCTAGTGGTGCCTCGGCACCAAGCGCGTGAGACGCCGCGTCGAGTCGGATGTCGTCAATGGGGCACCTGAGGTAGAGGTCGGCGGCACTGGGGCACGCGTCGTAGAGGGCGTTGTAAATGTCATCGATTGGTTTCTGGGCGACAAGCGCGTCGAAAGCCGCGTCGAGATGGGCGTCGTCGATGGGTGTGGACTCAGAAGGAGTGTCGTGGCCGAGGACCTGCTCGACGGGAGTGACGATGAAAGACATGAGCGTACAGAGTGTGTTTTTGCAGAGGGAACCGTGAACTGAGTGGCAGAGAAAGTTGTACTTGTCGCAGACAAGATTAACACGAAGTGGCAGGATACACAAACCGCTCGGAACGCCTGTGCCTTTTATGCGAAATCCCCACAAACCATACCTGCCGAGGGCAGACAATGGTTCCTCCGTAAGCTTCCGCGGGGACCTACCATGAGAGGAATTTCGCAGTGGCAAGAAACTAGAAAAGGAAAGCGCTTTGGTGTTGGACCTACCAATCGTTAAGCGACTTTCCTGAGAAGCGCGCCGCGTGGCTTTATGTGGCCCTGGACAAAGGAAATTTCCAGGACCCAATGATGAAGCGTCATTGGCGAGGATCGCAAATCCTGGCCTCAATAACACACTCCGACATGGCACATAATCGATCATAGGAAACAAAAACATGCCAATAAACCTGCCATAACACACGCAAGCGACAGCTCAGCCAACGGGGAGGGAACCCTGGGGGCCCCATTTTTTGACGGACTTCGTGCGTTGTCGTCAACAGTTAGAGTATAGAACGGCGCGACTGGGCCTGTGAAAGTCGTCGTTGTGGTCGGTCCGCCGTCTTCCCAGCCTTGAGCCACGCATTGGCCTCCGCCTTTGCCGTCCAGGGTACACGTCTCGATGACGCCGAAGTCTATCACGCCGTCTGGGCCAGTGGTGGGAAGCATAGAGTACCGATACACTGAGGCGTCGGCAACCAGAGTCGCTATCCCAGAAGCAAGAGGTTAATTCCGTATTTCAGATCGTGTTCAATGTTGGAGCTCGAGTCAGCTTACCATGCAAGGTTTGAACGGGTACCGCCGAGTCTGTACTAGTGGCCTGCGAATCACCGTAAACCATGGCCGTCTGGAAGATTTCTTCGACATATGTTGTGGCACCATCTGGCCCCACGCCCACCGCGCTGAGAGATACCGCGTTGTTGGGATACCCGTTTGGCTGGAAGCCGAAGAGGGTCACTGTTGTTGCGGCACACACTGTGACGACGTGAGTCTGCTGAAAGACGTAGGGCTAACAGACGAGGACAAGGCATACCGACAGCACGGACAAATGGTATGATGAACACGAATTCCATGGTGGGGGACAGGACAAAAAGCGCCTGCCTCGTGGCTTGTGGGCGCTTTGCTGACGATGGCGGTGTCTTCCAGCTCCGATCGTCCTCCGCGCGCGAAAAAATCAGTGTTTTTAAAGAGAGAAGCCTCCACAAGACAGTCGACGAGAAATCCAGGAAGAAGGCTAAGATCAAGAGTTCACGGACCGAAAGCGGTTAGGCAGGATGGTCCGTGCGCGCGAAGCCGACATCGGCCAACATTGGACGTCTACTCCATGTTCTCTCCTTCTATGTGCGTCTCACTGCGATGCTAGCTGATGTATTTTCTGGTTTCTCTATGTTGCTAGCTGCTGCGTTTTCAGATGTGCAACTTGAAGGGTCCCATGTACGTTTCTCAAATTTTGTTGGATGTTTTTCAGGAGTTTGCTGACATCCTCAGTTGACGCTCATGCTCCGCTCAACACCGCCCGACGGGCCCGCCCGGCCTGGGGAAGCCACCGAATGACGAAATACGGGGCTTGTCACTCTGCGTTGAGGACGCAATTCTTAGCACTATCCTTGCCAAATCCTTGCAGCCTGAGACAACGCGCCACACTGGCATCCAAGTCTACATAAACGCCGGTGTTGCAAAAAAAAACGGGAATCACCGAAAACTAGTTGAAAAACTCCGCTCCGGCTGCAACACGTCAGAACGGCATCGCAGCAAGTATAAAAGTTCTGCTCATTTCTTCCTTCTTTATCTTCCACCTCGGAGTCCCGCAATGTCTTTTCCAACGCGCAAAATAGCTGGTGTCAGTGTGTCTGCAATTGGTTTTGGCGCCATGGGACTCGCCGCTGGCCCTGACGGTGCTGGTTCTTACGGTGCTGTCGGCGACGATGAAGAACGATTCAAGGTTTGTCGCGGATTTGCCTCGTCTTTCTCATAACGCTGATCTTTCCAAGGTCCTTGATGCGGCGTACGCCTCGGGATGCACTATGTGGGATACCGCAGATATCTATCGCGACTCAGAAGACCTCCTGGGCAAATGGTAATCTATGCATTTCGTCATGGCGTTTTCTGAGTTTTCATGGACATATGTTTTGTTTAGGTTCAAGCGAACAGGCAAGCGGGGCGAGATCTTTTTGGCAACCAAGTTTGGTTTTGTCGGATTGCCCGGTAGAATTATGGACGGAAGCCCAGAACACGCGCGGAAGGCGCTCGATAAGTCGCTGTCGAGACTCGGAGTCGACTATATTGATCTGTATTACCTTCATGTGCGTGGTGTATTTTTTTTTCGTGTGTTCTTCTTTTTAACAATCCGGTAGCGTGCAGATCCCCTTGTTCCCATCGAGGTAATCAAATTTCGAAGCTCTGTTTTCATTTGAAAACCATTCCCCGGGATCTTATTGAGATCTTATGCTTAGCACACCGTCAGAGCGATGGCCGAATTCGTCAAGTACCTTGATTTTGCTGCGTTGTAGTGGCTGCATTTTATTTATCCGTCTCTTCGCAGGGAGGGCAAAGTCAAGTATCTCGGCCTCTCCGAGGTGTCTGCCTCTACTCTTCGTCGTGCGCATGCTGTGCATCCCATCGCTGCCGTCCAGGTGGAGTATAGCGCTTTCACCCTCGATATCGAGGATCCCAAGATTGCGTTGCTCGAAACCTGCCGCGAGCTGGGCGTCGCCACCATCGCATACTCGCCTCTTGGCCGCGGACTACTCAGCGGTATGCAGGTACAAACATCAGCACCTTCTCTGGGGTATCGCTTACCAATACACTTAGCGCTCCACGGACGACTTCGCCAAAGATGACTTTCGGCGTTTGATCCCGCGGTGAGCGTAGTTTCTTCGCCTCTGTTGTTTTGCACTGACATACACGCAGATATAACACGACCAATTTCCCAAATATTCTCAAGATTGCGGATGGTCTGGCCGACATTGGCAAGAAGTACGGGGCGACGTCGAGCCAGATCGCACTCGCTTGGCTCCTCGCCCAGGGCCCGGACATCATCCCCATCCCTGGGACGAAGAAAATCAAAGTAAAAACGCATCCCATACAGTTTATGTATCTACCAGCTAATCCGTGCTGGCGATACGCAGTATCTTGAGGAAAACCTCGCAGCGGTGAAAGTGACCCTATCGCCAGAGGACGTCTCGGCGATCCGCCAGCTTGCGGTGGACGCAGATGCGCAACAAGGAGAGCGATATCCACCGGGCATCTCCGAACTACTGTTTGTCGAGACCCCGGCGCTCGAGTAGATATTGTACTCGATGTCCATAGCATACAAGGCAACATTGACGCGGGTAACATTTCTCGTGCATTTATGCACAAGTTTTCAATGTTGATTGGTCGGGCCCCTGTGCGTGCCTCCAGACATGGGTCTTCTAACTCTAAACCTTGATTCTGTGGTACAAGAGCAAGATGTAAAGTTGAACATCAAATTCAACTCCGCACCCAAAAGCGGATATCAAACTTGGTCCGTGCGCAACCCAGCCACCCTTATAAAAGGCCCGTGGCGGTGTCGCTTTTTTTCTGATTCTTCCACAATCAAAAAAGCCTCTGACGATAACCTGGGCGCAGAGATCTGAGCACGACCCACCGTCGCGGTGGGGTCGGCACTGACATCGTCCGTTCGGCGCCAATCCTTGTTACATTATAGGGACGGGCTGAAAAAATCTGATGGCTTTCATGTGGAGGAACGTAGCTGATACACCGAGTTTTGAATGCTATTCGTGCGTGCACATACAATTCGCCCTCTGTCCTAGTTAGAAGGTTACCGTCGCGACAATTCCTATATGGCACATCGAGCTCTTCGGTTTCAATCGACATCGAGCGCAGAGTCTTGTCTTGTCGGCGGGATATCCCCTGTTCTAGTGCCTAATTCGACCACGGGAGGCGCATATTGAAGGCGATGCCTACAATTCCCTGTGCGTTATCTTCACGTTCTCTTGCTTGAGGCCTCAATGGTCTCGTCATCGCTGCCGTGCGTGAACGCGACACGACACGTGTCTGTGGGGTTGGTCACCGTTGGTAGTGACTCGTAGCTGGAGACTGGTCTGTCCACGGACCTTCACGAGTCTGCAGCGCTCAATAGCTCATTTCGCAAGAGTATCACTGAGCTGATCGACGTGTGATGTGCGTTCGAGGGCGTGCAGAGGAGAGTTGGAGGTTTGACCCACGACTCGCGTTCTCAAATGGGCGACCATCTTTCATTTCTGTACCCTTTGACGGTGCGCTCGAGCTCCTGCGTCTTCCGCGCCTTCGCGACGCTCTCGCGTAGGTAAACGCGGTCCACCTGCCTGATCGCGGCCGTGTACGACGTCCAATCCGCTTGCATTGATGGCACCTTCTCCCTCAGCACCTCGGGCAGCGCGTCACGCGACTGCCAGATGCCGCTGGGAGTAGCTGCGATTCCCGCAAGTCGAGCCAGCTCGAGCAGGCGGCTCGCGAAATGTACGTGCGCGAATACTTCGGCACCACCAACCTTGACAGTGGTGGTGAGCTCGTTGAGAGTGAGCCTCATACCTGCAAGCTCCCGCTCCCACTCCTGCGCGGTCCGCTCCACTTTCTCGGGTCCCGGAAACCGCACGTGGAACGCCGCCTCCAGCGCCGCCCACGTCGTCACCGGCGCGGCTCCGTTCTGAAGGGTAATGAACCACTTCTCGGCTGGGGAATCCTCCACCAGATAGTCTGGGAAGGCGTCGATCTTCTGCGCGTCCGTCATAGCCGTGCCTCCTCCGAGATCGCGCATGTGCGCTCTGAATCTTTTGATGAATGTGCTGGGCGTGACCCCCTGAGATTCTGCACTGGCGGGCTCTCCCGAGAACATGGTGTCGAGCGACATCGTATATCGGTGGTGCGTGGGTTCGCTCGGTGGTGTCTGTTGTGCTGCTGTTGCTATGGCAGCGGCGAGGTTTTCTGCGAGGTTTTCAAAGGTCGGCAAGTTGTCGTCTGGAGTTCGAGGTAGAGAGGAGAGTGTCGACGTGGGTGATAGCTCTCGTGTTGGGGGCGTCGCGTAGTTCTCTGGTTGGGTTCTCGTTGTCAACAGTACTCGGTGTGGAAAATCTTCCCTGCGCGTCTCTCGTCGGTCTCGTTCGCGGTGCCAGCGTTCTGCGTGTGTGATTTGGATGCTGCTTGTGAGGCGCGAATCCTACTCTTATCACCAAGATGGAGTGGTCCGAGCTCGACGCTTCTCGACGTGTGCGTGAACGAAGCAAGATGCTTCAAGTTGAAGATCTATCTATCCGGAGCTACATGCGAAACCCTCTGCCAAACTCGACCAAACCGGCCGCCGCCCCGAACTCCCCACCACAACGTAGCGCGTGATTAACACCGCCCGCGGCATTGCCGGGCTGTCCCAGCTCTCTCCCTCACAGTACCATGCGCGTCGAAGATGTATTCCACCAGGTAAATCCTTCTTCCTCGTCTCCATGTTTTCAGCCAACTTGAAGTATACAGCAACCTCCACCCACCGGAAATCCGTACCTCTCCGATCCAGTATTGCCGAATTTATTGAAACGATTGTTTCCCGCAAGGTGAGTTCACTCGTCGTTCAGTGTAATTCGATGGCAGAAAGTTAACTATTTCGTTGGTGCAGTGCATTAAACGTTATTGAGCCCGATTTGATACGTCTCGGGGAGGACCTCGTCCACGGTGGGTGTTTTCTGATCGCTTCGGTTTTCAATGCGTGCTTACGACGGTAGTTATTCGCCCCCTTGCACCACTGATCAAGGACCCGACGCTGACGCAGTACGACGCATGGGGCAACCGTGTGGATGTTATACAAGTCTCGGACGGCTGGAATAAACTGAAGGCCTTTGCGTGCAAAGAAGGGGTATTGAGCATTCCGTACGAGCGCAAGTTTCAGGAGAACAGCAGGATATATCAGTTCGCGAAAGTCATGCTCATGGCTGGGGACTGTCATGTGGTAGGCAGAGGCTTCTTCCTAATCCTGACTTCAAGACATGCATGCTTAACATCTGAATCTGGCTAGGTAATGTGTCCGTATGCGATGACAGATGGGGCAGCGCGAGGTTTGTCTTCCTTCATTCATTCTTGGCTCTACTAAATACGCTTGGGTTACAGTGATGGAACTCTCGGGATCCGAGAAAATGAGACAGGAAGTATTTCCGCGATTGATTAGGTGCGTTTACCACCAATGCCAGGAGTTGTCAAAAAATTCAACCCATCCGTAGTTCAGATTCAGAAAAATCATATACTTCTGGGCAGTGGATGACGGAAGTGAGCTTTTCCATCTTCTATTGAAGACAAGTGTCGAGTATGTTTTTGTCTGCAGACCAGTGGAGGCTCGGACGTCTCACGACTAGAGACCACTGCGCGCCCTGTTGGCGAGGAACCCGGCGATTTGGGGCCCGCCTATCTCCTCGACGGCTTCAAATGGTTCTCTAGCGCCGCGGAGGGCAACATGTCTGTAGCCCTCGCCCGCTCTGAGTCAAACCAAGGCACAGGCGGCCTCTCACTCTTCCTTGTCCCCGTGCGCTTCCCAACTTTCCCCTCCCCGCTTTCCAACAACATCCTCCTGCACCGGCTCAAAAACAAAGTAGGCACACGTGCCGTCCCCACTGCAGAGCTCTCTCTGAACGGTGCGCGCGCGTGGCTCATTGGCCTTCCTGGTTCCGGCGTGCGCCAGATCGCGCCCGTCCTCAATATCACACGGCTTCACTCGTCTGTTGGCTCTGTCGGCGCACTCATGCGTTGCCTCGCTCTCGCCCGCGCATACGCTGGCGTTCGCACGGTCGACGGTGGGAAGCTCCTTACCACGATCCCCGCGCACATGGAGATGCTTGCGCGGGTGAGCGTGCTGTATCGTGCTTTGGCCCACTTCGCATTCGGGACGGTCGCGCTCTTGGGGCGCTCGGAATGCGGCATCGCTACCCCCGCGGAAGAAGGCCGGCTTCGACTGCTGACGCCCACATTGAAAGCGTTCGCCGCACTAAAGGCGGTGTCCGCGATGGAGGAGTGCATGGCTGCGCTCGGTGGGCAGGGATACATGGAAGAAACCGGCATGGGAAGGTGTGTTCGAACTGTTTATTAGGATTTATGATTTCGAACCAACTCGAATACAGAATCATCTGCGACGCGCTCGTTGAGAAAATATGGGAGGGAACGGTGGAGGTGCTTGCCCACGATCTCATCCGTGCCAGCCGCGGGCCAGGTGTGGAGATCTTTTGTCAGGTATGCCATCTGTCCTCTGTAAACTCTTCGTTAACAACGTGGGGACGACCAGTGGGCTCAAACCATCATCTCTTCCGCGATGAGGAAGAACACCCCCGCCATCGCACGCCTGCAGGACGTCGTCACCTCTCTCCCGGTGCTTTTCCGCAAGACGCTCAATCCGCTCCTCCCGCGCACGATTCTCACCTTGTTCGGCCATGTCGCAAGCGCGCTTTTCCTGCTTGAGCATGCAGTATGGGCGCGCGCGAACAGCGAGCCGAGCGCGGGTACAGACTTGGCAGCTTTCGAGCGCTGGACCGAAGGACTGAAACCGATATTGGACGAAATTGCTGACCTGGAGGAGGGCGTGGAGGAACGGATTCGGGTGAATGTGTTGGTTGTAGGCGCGGTGGATGCGAAGGCTAAGCTATGAACGTGTAAACATTTGATCTCACTTCCGGGGGTTATCTATTCACTTCCGTGCGGACTACCTGGTCGTAACCGATACCGAACTTGAACGCTTTTTTTGCCTGCGTTCTTATCCCCCTCAAAAATGTGGGGCAATTTTAATGCCGCAACCCTAGGTCCCCGGTTTACATCACCCTTAATCGACCCTTTATTTAACCATCAAGTGCCGTTGCAACCTCCTGTTAAAAGTCTGCGCTGCCATGGATCTGAATAGAACCGTGAACTTTCAATGAGCCTGTAAACGCGGGAAACCTAATCGCTTTCTTCGCTGCGATAAAAGAGGCGGCCTGGCGCTATGACCGCCGATACCCTGGCATAGTTACGTCCAGGGTAGTGATGAAAATGTTGTTTATTGACAACCCTTTCAGTGCGACGTCAAGTAAATGCCCCTGTCTGCCGTATTGTCTCAGACAAAGAATACGAGTAGTATGAATCCTGCTCGTCTAAATTACTTCCACTGAACATTAGATTTAGACGGGCAAATCTGCATTCATTTGGACTGGGTGCCAACTAAAAACACGAGCTTCCATGTTTGTACTGCCTGTCTACAAGAGACTAGGTGCCAACTACCCTGAATCAAAGCCAAGGATAACTCCCCTGTCCCCTTTCCCGGAAAGGGGACAGGGCAAGGCACAAATTAATAACAAAGTGACACCGGGACCGCCCTGGTGCCTGAGTTCACTACTAGAAAACGTTGACCAGCGAAAAAGCAGACACGAAGATGCGTCTTCAAACTTTTTATATCATCGTCTTTGCAGCCGTCGCTGCTGTTTCGGTCGACGTCGATGATTTGAACCAGGCGAGGAAGATTGAAAGCGATGTATGTTGCACGATATCTTTTTGTCCTCTCTCTGACCGTATCAAAGATTTATCCTCCCGCATGGAAGAGAGGTGATTATCCTCCGTCGTGGAAGAGGGGTGATTATCCTCCGTCGTGGAAGAGAGACGAGCCTCAGGTTGCGCGTGCGATACCCCCAGTGCGTGAAAATTGTCAGCCTGCATCTCATGATGCTCATGGTCTCTGTCCATTTAGCAAGCTCGCGCTGTCGGGATGGAGGTTGTCTAAGTACCGTCTGTAGTTTCGACATTCGGGCATTCTTGTTGGTCTTATCTTCCATAACAGTTTTCCGACCTGACGTTATATAGGTACCCTGGGAGATATCGGGACATGTACAGCGTTCGGCGTTGGATTGACGAACAGACTTGGCCAATAAATATTATGGTCGCAATCTTTCTACTGGGGGTGGAAGGAGGAGTGCCAAAGCTCGCCGTAACTTACTTGATGACAGTGGAAGGTGTTGATTATTCACTCATTGACGAGGCTCCCATGCCCGGGTGCGACGGCTGCAGTATGAGAAATATCGAGCATTGCCGCAGGCAAGCGGCCACTCGTTTAACATTAGTATATTTTCCACTGGGAATTTTTCTCGGCTGCCTTTGGCAGTCCGACAGAAAAGGCGCCAGTCAAACTTCAAGAAACCTGGGATGACCGCTGATACACGGCCCAAGAGAAAATGTCTTTGGTGAATTACTCTGACTACGTTCAGATCTGTGGTTCAATTCTGAGACTATGATCCGGGTCGGCAAACATCGCTCCGTACTATTTCGCCCAATGGGTCTGGATTTGCACAATAGGTCTGGATTTTCGATTTTTTTCCTTCCTCCCTTCCTCTTTGCCCCCGGAATTTTTCGGAATGATTATGTGTAGTAGTCCTCTATGAGTATACCAAATATCTAAGGGATTCGGCGAAGGGAAGGTGTTGAGAAAGCCTTGCTAAGACATCAAACTTGATGACATTTTGTGATGTCTTCAAGTTGTCCGGTTTCTAGCTTCCTCATTTGCCCTAAACACCCGAAAAAAATTGAGCAACACTTTATATCATGAATAGCTTGCTCTATATCTTCAGAAATTTTTACAGATGCGTGTTCGTGGCACATTAGAGGAAAGTGTCGCAAGTCACATCAGGTCACATGTGTCACGCCTCCACACTTTCCCTCCAATGCGCCACGAATTTGCATCGGTGAAAAGTTTTGAGGAAGCAGAACATGTTATGCATAATATATAGTGTCGCTCATTTTTTTTCGGGTGTTTAGGGCAAATGAGGAAGCTAGAAACCGGACAACTTGAAGACATCACAAAATGTCATCAAGTTTGATGTCTTAGCAAGGCTTTCTCAACACCTTCCCTTCGCCAAATCCCTTAGATATTTGGTATACTCATAGAGGACTAATACACATAATTATTCCGAAAAATTCCGGGGGCAAAGAGGAAGGGAGGAAGGGAAAAAATCGAAAATCCAGACCCATTGTGCAAATCCAGACCCATTGGGTGAAATAGTACCGTTGACGTGACATGCCATTCTCCTCCTTTGAGTAATAATAATATTAATTATTATGACTTGGATTAGGCCTCTCTGAGGCGGGTGGCTGAACCTAGGTCCTTTGGTATGCACCGTGTGTGATCTCACACTGAAGTTTGGTGATGCCTTTTTTCAATCTGCGCCGACACCGCCGAGGCCTGAATCAATTAAATGATGGGATGTCGGACCTCGAATCTTGATGATCCGAGATCTGCCATTGCCGCCGCCGGTGCAGTTGCGCTTCAAGTTTGTGATATTTTCAGTGTTGTCTTACTTGAACACAATTCTTTGGAAGGCCAAATCCTCTTTACATACTCCCACAACTCAATCATATATCTATCTCGTGGCATTCGCGCGACATGGTTTTTGCTCGAATCATATCTTTCTGACTCTCGTCTCTATCTGCACACAGATCTTTGATCTTGCCGTGGTCCTGCCATCACAGCATCAAGACAGAGCTTCGGTCAAGATTGGCGGAGAAAAAATGGGGGGGTTCAATATGTAATGGTTTCAATTTTCTATCTAGCGATAATTACATATATAAAATGTTGCACATAAAATTGGTACTCCAGCTCGCGTTTCTGACCTGCGTTGCATTAAATCTTGTGGTATAGGGCCGCTAATGATGCTGATCCGAGATCTGCCGTGAGTTTCGACCGGATACCATCAAACAGTCTAGCTGATATGACTAACCACAAAATCCAACCTTAAACCTCTTTGCTCACAAGAGAGGAAATGGATTATGGGAAAGTGGAACTTCACTAGCAGGGAGCCTAAAAAACCTTTCGACACTGCCAATTCTGTTTTCTTTGCTTTCTTTTATGGATGTTTTTGTGAAATGACTAATTTGTCATGACTAAAAGTGACCTCAATCGATGTGCTCCCACATGTAAGTAGCTAAACCTAAAGGTTCAGCCAATTATTATTATCTCAGAGTATCAACGGTAAGTCGAACCAGGTGTGTGACCCCTCCCTGATAGCACCTGTTCCCGCATATAGAACCTGCTCGCTGGGGAGCATTCTCTGGTCGTTGTGGCTGCAACTGCCCTCCCCTTGGCGTGCTGCGGTGTACCAGAGGTGCATCCACCACTTTGGACAATCCACGGCGGGTTATGTTGATCGTCTACCCTGCGCCTACGCAAAGATTTGTCGTAGTATGGACGAGCCACTTGCAACCGAATACGTCCGTACCCACACATCCATCCCAGTTCCCAAAGTCTTGGATGTTGTACCCACCGGAAATAAACGGCATCCGTGGCTCATGATATCCGCGCCTCTACCGGGTATCCCCCTCTTCATCAACGGTTCAGGTCACCGATTGCGCTGGGCCTCGGGTTGCCAGCTGCAACGTGTCACGGACGATTTATCAAACTGGCTCGAGCAGCTGCGTGCCCTTCCGAGCCCTCACAGCGAGCGGGTCTGCGGCTTCGCTGGCGGTCCCCTGCGCAGCTTCAGGATCGCTCAAGAGCCCGTTGGCCCTTTCGAAACCGTCGCGGACTTTCATTCCCAGCCGTTTTGCACCGTGCACCGCAACGACTACGACAAAGTGAGTCCGGATATCCAACAGCTCATCTCGGCCCGTCCGCATAAACATTACAGTATCCGCCTGGTACACGGGGACCTCCTTCTTCACAACATCCTCGCAGACGAGAATCTGCGACTTACAGGCCTTGTCGACTGGGAATGCGCAGCGTGGATGCCGGAGTATTGGGAGAATGTATTGTCTTCTCATGGCCATTACTTATGGATGTGGTGTTGGAAGGACATCTGCCACGATGCTTTCCCACAGTACGAGGACGACCTAGTCATTGACAGACTGATACAGAAGGATTGGTGCGACTGATATTTGATTCTTGTTTCACCTGCGTACGGAATTTTTCCATCGTTGGATTCTCAGCCCAGATTAGATGTACCTTGGGACACTCATGCCGATGCGCCGTATGTCGCTCACCTGCGTCTGGCTCAGTATCTTCAGACTGCATCACAACCTCGCGCGGATGCAGTTAGATATCGACATCGTCAACCGAATTCATACATTAATAATTGTGCGTGTTACGTGGAAGTAAGCACTCACGGAGAGGCTTTCAAGTTTCTAGACTCAATATGCATCCATAGTGCGCGTACCGTATGATCAAGACTTCCCATCGAGTCGGATACAACTTGAAGGATGTGCACCAACTCCCTCTAGCAATTTCGCGTTCAAGCTCAACCACTGCTCTATGACGGTCCAGGCGTCACATTATTCATTTCGGAACAAAAAAATTGGATAAGAAACAAATAAGAAAAAAAAAGTAGTCAAAGTGTGAAATACCTTCATACTGCATTGAGATACACTAGTTGAGTGTGGTACATACTTGTTTGAGGGAATAGGGCTATATTAGAAGTACAAAACACCCCGGTGTGTCGCACAACGTGCCACGGTAATGGCCAGTGATGGCACCTATCAGAGCATGATTGGAGCGGTAACGCCGGGCGATTTACCGAAATTTCAAGGTCGTTCATTCAGAAGACCAGATAAATCAAGGCATCTGTCAATGACCTCACTTGGTCCTCGAAATATCTTGGGAAAAACCATAAATACTAAATTCAATATTGGGAGAAAGAATGAGAAACATGTCACATGACTGAACCTTGACACCTGTGGCTGTGTATTGTCAATCAGTTGTGGCGTAACTCGACTCTCGAGTGCAACTTTTAGGGAAAAAATGTGATTATTTCAAGTTCAACACATTGAATTTATTAAAAGTGTGCTGTGTGCTCTTTATGGACCGGGTGAACTCAACGCTCGAAAAGCCTGCCGTTATCGCTCCGATCACTCTAGCAGGTGTCATCACCGGCGATCACCGTTCCGATTCGTGTTTTGTGGCCTCTACACCTCTGGTATAGCCCTATCTCTCAAGCATAATCATCCCACACCCAACTAGTGTCTGTAAATACAGTATGAAGGTATTCTAGGCTTTGGCTAATTTTTTTTTTCTGATCCAATTTTTCTTTCCCCAAAACAATTAATGTGACGCCTGGACCGTCATGCTCTTCCATTTTACCGTGTTTTTCAAACACCCAATTTTTTTGGCGGACTTTTTTTTCTGAAATGGCTTAAATTGTGAAGATAAAATGGTCGGAACCAACAGACGTGAAAGGTTCAACCTCGTTACCTCAATGCTGTGCAAAGGAACACGTGAGAGGAACGGTCTGTTGGCACCAACGCAGCATCGCGACAATCTCTCCATCCCTTGATGTCGCCGAGTCTGGATCGCGCCTAATATACACACGAAACCGGGAAGATCCTCGACTGGACTGTCGTCGACCTCTCTTCCTTCCGGTCACTTTCGTATGGCGCAGCTGGCCCTGCTTTTTTCGACTCTCTTTTGGTTCCTCGTCTTCGAATTCGTTCTCTCTTCGCCCATAGAAACACAATATCCTAAACGCACAGAAAACGGAATTCATGTCCCGATTTTTCGGAGCGAGTCGCGCAGCGTGCGGCGGCGTGGCGAGTTGACGGGGCAGATGGGCCTGGGGGATTTCGTGGATGTGTGCGTGTTTGGAGTCTAAAGAGTCTACGTCAAGCTCATAGGTCGTCGGCAGGTCGTACAGTGTCCTGGTTACCGTAGGCGGAATCGAATCACCGTTGGTTCTCGGTGCGTCTGCTCCTCTCGAGGGCCTGCGTAGCGTGACGCAGGGCTAGATACCGGCTCGTCGGATCTATGGGTAGCCTCAGATGCATGCAAGACCTGCAAAACAACTCTGCCTCTTTTTCCCCAGGCGAGCTTTGTTCCGACGGGAGTGAATGTTGACCTCCTCTACGGAGACTCACTTACGGGAACCCATGCATCCGGCATCGTTGGCACAGACACGATCTCTTTCGCTGGAATATCTGTTCCCAATCAATATTTTGCCGCCATAAACAACACAGACACGGACGTCCTCGACACGGGCAACGCAGGCATCTTCGGTCTAGGGTTCGCGTTAAACAGCCTCATATGGAACAAAGTATTCGCCAATAAATTCGAGTCACAGTCCTCGTCTACAAGACGCTCTCTTCCCCGGCGCCGCCTTTCGTCAAACTCAAACTACGGCACACGATTCTTTCCGCATCTCCAGCATCTCCAACACCTAATCTCTTCTGCACAGAAGCGTGCTGCGTCTGCAGCTGCGCTGACCCAAGCTGTTCTACAGTCCTATCCCACCTACGGCCCCGCCCTCACGCGAATGGTTACGACCAACTCTCTCGCCTCGGCTATGTTCACGATCTCCCTCCAGCGCGACACGCTCGACATCGGCGGCAATGCTGGTATCCTCAGCCTTGGCGAGCTCCCCGGCGGGATACAGGAAACCGCACTCACCTGGGCCCCCGTTCGTAAGTACCCCAGCTCCCTCCAGGCTCCCGCCGACTCCCCGGATGAGGTTCGTTTTTTCTTCCTCTCTCGTCTGTGGGTCAAGGATCCAATACCAATTAATTCTCAGACCTACCCGATCGCATGGGAAATCTTCATCGACGATGTCTTCCTCGACGGTGTCCGCCTCCCGCGCTCCAACCTCTCTTCCTCAACGATCGTGCTTTCCGGCCTCGTCGACACCGTGCGTGTGCACTTCTCGTTCTCGCTGCCGCTGCTGTCGAATTTTAATCTAATTGACAACGGGCCTTAGGGAAACTCCCTCATCCGCGGCCCCGCCGACGTCGTAGACGTGATCAATTCCCGCGTCGGGAAGACCTTCGCCTGCACCACGCCGCACACGCTCGCATTCTCCATCGCGGGGAAGCTCTTCCCGGTCGACGCGCGCGACTTTGCGAGCCAGGCGTTCGATGGTGAGATGTCGGAATGCAGTGCGAATGTCGTGGAGACGGATGCACCCGTCGCGGGCAAGGGGTACCAGTACAGCTGGAGTCTTGGCGATCCCTTCATCAAGGGGTGCGTTCCATTTATCATTACTTCCTGCTTGAACGCTAAACTGAATCGATGCGTTTGTACAATACAGCGTTCTCGCATCGTTCTACTACGGCAACATCACCTACCCATCCGCCGACCCCCCGCGCATCGGTCTGCTCTCGACTGTCCCCGCCGACGGAGGCGCAGCGGCTCTGCAGAGCGCCGTCGAAAACGCGATTAACCACAATGGCGGGAATGAATACAGTGCGTTTTATATATTTGTTTATTTCACTGTGTGCTAATCAGGTATATCTACAGCGACCTCGAACGTCGCTCCGACGGGCGTGCCCGTGGCTGCGGGTACCGGTGCGAGCGGCGTCCCCCTCGCGCCGGTGGGGAAGATCGAGACGAATGGTGTGAGGAGGGGGAGAGGGAGCGGGACGCCCATCCATCTGCTGTTGTTACTCGCAGTGCCCGTGGTTGCATGGTTGGTAGATTAATCGAGCAGGTTGATGGGCATCGTGCGCTGGATCCATCGTGCTTTCATATGCACGGATGTGATCTCAGTCTACGATATGTGCAGTGAATCAAAGTTGAAAGCAAGTCAAGATGACTGCAAAGCCGATCATCGAACATGAGTTGAAAAAATCAGTCCGTTCAGATCTGTTCGTCCCGTCCCGCATCCGTTGCCGTGTAACAGAGTCCAACGTTTGGCCACACTACTGTCGCTATGTTGTGCGGATCTGTATGTTTCGCATTGGGTTGCAACGGGCACAGACCGATTCATTTGCATGCAGTTTCAGGCGCTAAACAAATGTACTTTCTCCTTACTTATTCCCAAAATAACCGAACCAACGTATCCAGTACTGCAGTCGGGAAATGCGCCAAACATCAGTGCCGCAGAAGGGTTAAATGGCGGTAGGATACGTTGGTTCAGTTATTTTAGGAATAAGTAAGGGGAAAGTACGTTATATACACAGTTCTCAAGTGAATCGCTAGTTTAGAACGATAACACAAGATATGGTGAAAAAATACTTTCAGTCTATTACGCGCGGAGCTCTCGTACATCGTCACCCTCGTAGAAGCTGCGCAAACAAAGCTTCGCCTTTTTGCTCAAGTCCTTCCACTCAGTCCCGTCCTTTGAATTCTCGACCGTCGCAAGCGTCTGGATATCGAACCTGTCGCCCCTGCCGCCTTTGCCCACCCCTCCCGACATGGAACCGCCGATATCCGCCCAGATGAGATCTCCCAGTCCGAGGCGACCCGTGCTATGAGGCCCACGACGGTCCTTCGCGTCGATGAGCACGTCCGAGCGTGCATACCAACCTTTGGTGAGGTTGCGTACAACCCACACGCGGTCTAAGGGGAACAGCACGTCGCTCTCCCCTGCGTGCTTGTACCCCGGGAAGCTAATTTGCTTTAAGTGTTTAAACGCAAATCTGCGAACGTCACCGTCGACGTGGACGTTCGTGAATTTGGCGAGCATGTCGGCGGGGAGGTTGGTTTTGACGTCACCGGTGTATTCGTTAACAATGAGGACGCGGTCGCCGGCCCAGTGGCCGACGGGGACGCGCTGAGAGGGGCCGAATGTAAGGGTCCGGTCTCGGCATCAGCCCCGAGGTCTGCTGTGCCGCAGATCCGCAGAGGACGGCGCAGCGGTGCTGGCAGCGGCGTAGTCACTTGCCGCAGCCGTAGTCCATCCTGTAGTCAGTAGTAGTCAGTTTCCCGGTCCCGAAGTAATCTCTAGATAGTATAAATATTCAGTACTTACCAGTAGTTAGGTATTCTCGTCAAATACGGAGCTTTACCGACTCAATCTCTCAGTCTAAGTAAAACTCACCCGACTTGGATCGCTGTGTGCAACGACTTTCCATCAAGAAACTCCGTTGCCTCACAGCGAAGAAAAAGCTCTTGGGAGGAGAGGTCGACGGCGGCGGCGCGGGCTGGTCGTCTGCGGGGACAGCAAAGAGCCACAGGACGTCAAAGGACATCCAGTTCGCGATAACTTCTTTCATCTACGCCATAACCGTTAGAGGCCGCGTTACGCACGCGTCGACGGTGGCAACACACCTTGGATCCGTGCCCAGTCTCGACGGCGTTGATGACCTCACATTTGTCGATGTTTATGAGCGCAAATTCTGCCATAGCCATTTCGGTTCTTGAATATGGTGGTTGGTTGTTAAGACGCCGCTTAGACGCGTGCCACCCAGCGCGCATTTTTATAGGGGCTGAACCCACGTGATGTCCTCGCGTCTTCGTGACCGAGAAACACAAACAAATACTATGGGGAGAGATTTACATGGCCTGGTTAATTTACAAGTCGCATAATCCTGCATTATTATTCTATGCGAGGCGAGTGTGTATTCACTGCACCGGATTAAACTTTGTAGGTGAACATCTTCAGTTAGGAAGTAGGGTTTCTGAACCACAACTTGAACCTCCTTATTGAATGATATTCAAAGCCGAGGATAGTTGAAAGCATTCGGAGTCTGCCTTGGGGTTTCAAACACAAAAATAAGCGGTAGAACTTAGAGGTACGAGCGTTCGTATGCAGTGTCTGCACGAGAGACTGGGTATAACTGGTCAACGTCTTCATCTTAATCTCGAAATCAATTGAGGCGCTCATAGTGAACTCCAAGTATTTTCCTCATCTCAAGTCAAGCGTACCTGTTCTGCTTCTGTCATAAGTGTAAATCCAAAGTTTGGCCGTGCTTGGCGGGTTCGCTTGACGTGACGGCATCACGTGTCAAGCACGTGCCCCACGCGTCTGGACTCAGACAACGATGGCGAAAAAAGGCAAAGCCCCAGCGCCCGAACCAGTGGTCGAAGCAACGAATCCCGATGCCCCTCCTCCGGAACCCGTCCCACCTCTATCTGTCGTATACTGCGCAGGTCCTCCTCCGCTCTTTGTGCAGCTAGTATACTGACTGACTGTCTCCATCTAGTATGCACCTACCCCCCCGAATACTGCGAGTTCGGGGCGAGCCTTACACGGTGTAAGGAATGGCTGAAGGAGGAGTATCCGGATCTGTTCGACAAATACTATTCCGAAGGTGATTGATTCCAGCTGAGCGTATATCGGATGACGGATGGTTATCTCTTTGTCCAGAGGCGCTGCAGACGAAGGTCGGAACACTGAGTTTAGAGGCGCAGACGAAGTTGGAGAAGGATATGGCGAAGAAGGAGGTCAAGGCAGAGGCCAAGGCCGAGGCGGCACTGAAGAAGAAGATGGCGTCGCAGGTGCGTGCATTCCTCCCACTTTCTCTTTACTCCGACTTACGCGCGCGCGTGCCAGATAATAATAAAACGGATCGAGCGAACGAAACGCAAACACATCACCTCAGTCTTCGGGCTCGAGGCGTTCGATATCGACCTCAAGAAAGCGGCGAAGCAGTTTGCGTCCAAATTCGCGACCGGGGCATCGGTGTCGAAGAACCCGCAGGGGTTGGAGGAGATCGTCGTGTCGGGGGACGTCAGCGACGAGATTCTTGAGATGATTGAGAACGAGGTGGGTGTGTTGAAGGGTATACCTGCGGACAATGTCGAGCTGGTGGAGGAGAAGAAGAAGAAAGCAGCGGAATAATGAAGGTAGGTGAAAGTTTTCTTGCTCTGTCGTCTAACCGATCTGTAGTGTCTACACGCATGTACCCTGGAACTCATCCATTTGTTCTACACGTTCATTGTCCCAACTGTCCTCGCAATTCTCTCAAACAATCTCAGGATTTGTTTCGACTGGGAGCGTTTCTTAGATCCCAGTGTACTCGGTCCATGGTATCGCGGTTTCTCCATCTGTCTGGCATTTCTTGAAGTTGATCTCCCTGATTTTCTTTATGGTTTGCGTCTTATGTTCTGTGGAGAGGCGTTCACGAAGCCGCACACGAACGACAAGGCTCGCGCAAGGACGAGTCAACGCCGACTCGTGCTTCGACTTGTTTGTTGGGCTCGATGTGCCGACAGCTAACAAACAACTATGTATGTAGGGTTCTTGTCGATAAACTCGTTCCAGGAAGTCAACGGTGATTCTGCGTTCCGCGAGGAAATCATCTGTGAGTATGGTTCATCGTCTACAAAAGCGGACGATGTGAGTCTGGTTGCTAAATTTCGAGAACGAATAAGCACACCTGAAATTTGAAGTTATGGCTGTTTGAGAAAATGTAATAGACAGGAAGATTGCGCATGCACTCGAGTCGGGATAACAGTCACTGCGTGCGTTATTCCTTATACAGAGCGAGCCACGAGACGACAGACTCGTGGACGCGCCAGGACGCAAAGACAAAGTTGAAAATCATTTTTGGCTGTCTGCCGATGGGAAATTGTGATTTCTTTCGGCTTCGGGACCTGAGGCCTGAGGAGGAAAGAAGGGAAGAATCACCGGAGAATCTGAGCCCTGAGCTCATGCGAGTTTAGACCTGAGGCGATCGACAGAGCATTTCGATTAGCATCTCTGCGCACACCGTACTGCGATAACAGTAGGGGAATTCAAAGTAGACGTGCGCTTTTGCAAGGGGGTGCGGGCCGGACAAGCCGTGACCTAGGGCAGGGAGGGTCGGTCGGCCAGGGGAGGGTAAAAAAAAAATAATGACCTTGTATTTTCTGTGCTGAAATTGGTCAGGATGCATACAAGTGAGATCCCAAGCACTCTCTGCTACTTAGTTGACTCAAATTGAGCATTTGCAGGACACCGATCGTCTTCGGCGGCTCGTTCGTCCCGTTTTGGAAGTTTGATCATCAGTTGGTCATATTTTGACAGCAAGATCAAAAGTGGAAAATGAGTGCTGGAGGCCTCTGAGAATGAAGTTAATCAAAGGGATGGTGTCTCAATACCCACCTCGTCAATATTGGAGACATTCAGCACGATGACGCTGCCCGAAAAGGAAATATTTCCTTATTTGGACGTCACGTGGTAGGGTGGGTCCCCCAAAAGGTCGATAATAAAAAAAACGGCCCAAGGTGTTTTTTTTTATTTTCCGTACCCCCTTGCGCTTTTGCGCTTTTCACGCTTTTCGCGCTTTTGCGCTTATTTCCGTCAAGCGTGTGAGTTTCGGCAACATTCGGCACGCAGCTGCCTGTGACGCGAAGTCACTGCTGCCTTTCTTCAAATTCTTGAATAACCCCTATGATCTGACGGACCTCACTGACAAATGGCTCGTACAGACATGATTCAAGTGCAGACAGATAGATATGTATGCTGTTAACCTCCCCAACTCCTCCCACAGTCTCGTCTCTGAGCTAAATAGTGCTGTCCATTAATATAATACGAAATAATATATTATTAATATATTAACGATAATACGGATATGATACGGTCCAGGACGGGGAGGATAATATTGATACAAGAAAATATACTACGATATGATATTGATATAATATGATACAGCGCTTGCCATATTAATATTATATTATGGTACTGTATATGTTACATTGGAGCTTCTGTTTTCCTCAGCTTCTCATCCAGAAATTTGGAACAATATTGAATCATCTTGAATCAACAACCAAAGCTTGACTTACTAACCGGGATCTTGTGAGTTGCCAGTGCCGAGACTGATCCGAGTCCAAACCGGCATCAAAAGCAGTTCCGACTCTGCCGAGAGGTTCAAATTGAACTGATTTCGCTGTTTTGACCCCAACGTGATTCATAAAGTGTTGAAAGTGAACATTTATCAAGTCTCTTCTGATCCTAAGAGGGATTTGGCATACTGAAAGTGGTAGAAGTATATTATTAATATATCGATAATATATTATAATACGGATTAATACATACACAGATAATATAATACGGATATGATATGGCCTCGGACCCCATAATATGATATTGATATAATATGATATGCAAAATTTCGTATTAATATCATATGTGGACAGCACTAAGCTAAATCCCTCTAAAAATCCTTCATGGGTCAGGATTTCACATACTTGTTAGGATCAGCGGACACTGCGGGGGAGCCATTGGAGTTGTGGTTACAACTTACAGTAGGAATATGTCGCGTCGTGTCGCATCAGACTCGAGATTTTAGGCCTGTGACTGAGTCACAGGCGGCTGTGTGCCGAATGTTGCCGAAGATCGCACGCTTGACGGAAGTAAGCGCAAAAGCGCGAAAAGCGTGAAAAGCGCAAAAGCGCACGTCTACTTTGAATTCCCCTAGTGGTTGACTTCCCATAAGCATAAAATATGTTTTGGGATTATCTGAGCGGTGCCAACGCTGCCGGCAACCTCGTTTATTCAGAAAAAACTATTCGACTTGGGTTCCCATAAGCAACAAAATAAGCTTCGATATAAACTTGCTGATTTTTCCATTTGAAGTGAGGAAACATCACGTGTGCGGTAAACAACGCGTCTCGGCTTTCCTTCATCACGTCGTTTGCTTCGGAAAAATGGATATCGACGCGTTCTTTCTCCACCAGCAGCTCGAACAAATGGAGGTTGATGAGGTGGAGGACGAACGACAGATGGCAGGGGCTGCTATTGCTATAATAGTGCTGGGAACTGTTGAGGCGCACAGGCTACGCAGTGAGCGACGAAAGCCGAGCAGACTGTACCTTTGCCGTCCCCAGCTGCTTCCCAATCCCCGCTATGCAACTGCTTGGCAAGTGCTGTACCGGAGTCGCAGCGACCGAGCGTATATCACCACGATGGGTTTAGTTTCCATCGGCACCGCGGAACCACGGCCTACCGCTGGAATCATATTGAATAGCTGGGAAGCCAGTATCCGTCGTCGGCTGAGAAGTCGGAGGAGCACAAGTTTGCGAGGACGGTGGAGGACCGTTGAACGGAGGCAAGGCTGGATCTGACATTTGGAAAGAAGAAGTGAAAAAAAGGAGTGTGGTGAACGAGGGGGAAACTCGAACGAAGAAGGAGTGACCTTGGGTAAGTCTTTTAAAAGCTCGCTCAACCGTCAAAATACCGGTCACGATGAAGCAGTTAAGCTTCAAAGCTTCAGCGTCGAGAGGGTTACTGCTTGAGTGCTGCGGCATCGAGAAGGTTACTCGTCGACCTGCCAGATACGCGAATGATAAAAGGCTCTAACTGCGACGCACCTAAGAGCCCTGCTTGATTTGTACCTCGGTTTGACTTTCTGGTCGTGCATTTATTGGAACCGCTCCATGTCATCGGCGAGCCCGGGCTTTTGAGGCTCAAATTGGATCACAGCGGGGTCAGATCGAGGGTGGAACCATTGCTAGTCGTCTTGAGAGTGAGATTGGGGTGATATCGAGATTCTGTGGAACGTATACGTGGCTTGTCGAAGTCAAGTAACATGTGTTACATCTGTGACACGCGGCCCAATTCGGTCGCAGACGTGGACGAGGTCGCCCAATCCGTTTATACAACAAGAGCAATACTTTAAGATAATCTGTAGGGGGGGTAGGGACCCCCCCTACAGATTATAATTGATTAAGCTCTATTCGAGGGTCCAAACCAGAATCCAAGTCCGATGGGGTCCTGACAGGTGCCTCGGCATTTCGGCGAAATGACTGAAAAATAATCCCAGGAATTGTAATGCTTATGGGAAGTCAACCAGTATAGACGACAACACAGATTTTTTTCATTTTGTAAACGATTTCCATGCTCTGGATAGCGCAAAACCAAACCTTAGACTGAAATTACATCTATGAGGAATTCAGCAGCGAATTGAACAGGTTGAGTGTTGAGGTATAACGTACAGTATAACGCGGCACCTGGTTACACCGGTAGTTTACTTCATACACAGAGCAGGAGAGGGTGGAGGGGTTTTGAGCCCAGACAGCTGCGATATCGATTGCGGGTCTAGATAATGTAAAGTATACATTGTGGAAAGATCGAAAAAAATACAATTCGAAGGACGCCTAAAACGAGCGCTCACAAAACTCGAGTCAGTCCGACGAATGAGATTTCGAGCAGTGCCGCGAGCCCTGCTGCACAGTTCTCCGGCATTGTTTAGTATGGGCATTCCATCCTTCAAATCTTATTGTTCAGTGCCCCGGAACGAAAGAAGAAGACAAGCGCAAAAGACCCACCTCCATCGATCCACGAGGACAACCAAAGGTCAGACTCCATCCAGACCACCCATTCGCGACCCTACAACCTGATACCCCTTCGGCGCCTTCCTCTCCTGGCGCTGCGCCAGTTTATCGCGCACCTCCGATGCGGGGACGTTCCGCACCTCCAGCAGTTCCTTCACAGCGAGTATCTTGCCCGCAATATCCGGCTTATGCGGGTGAAAGACGGTCTGGTTCCGCCGATGCAGGCCCAGCGCCGCGAGCGTGCCCTTCTTCTTCTCCCCGAGGGAAATCGCAGAGCGGCGGAGGGTAATTTTGAAGTGCGTGTTTTTTGGGGACTCGGAGGAGGGGGAGGGAGGGGTACTTATGAGGCGGAGGTTGGTCAGGCGTGGAGAGAGGGAGGGACCGGTGGTGTAGCGACAGACACGCGCAGCCATCGCGTTGGTGAAGAATTTGCGTGTTTGGTGCTCTCAGTGGAAGTAAACAGTGAGCACAGCCTTACTGCTGTCACCTGTCAACACTGCCACCTCCTAATCTCGCCACTCACGGAAATAAATAAGTAAAAGCGCAAATGCGCTCGTATAAATTAATGCATTTGTAGTAATGGGGTCCGTTCATATCCATTGGAAAATGGAATAAATCATGTCCGTCTTTCTTCGACACTAGCATTCTAAATTCACCACAATGATCTCCAACCTATGGCGGGCCGCGGGGACCACACAGGATATGCGGGGTGATGCGATTGAAAGGAACCGGTGTCTTCGAAGTACACTCGGCCGTTGGCGTATTGCACCGTGGTAGTGCGCGGCGACGTCCATGTCGCCAGCGGAGGGCCCGTGGTATAAACGGGATAAGGGGAATTAGGGGATACATAGGCTGTAGAGCCCGAGTACGGGATGCAAGCAGCGGCTGTGGCGGAAGCTACATGGTCAGCTTTCGATGAAGAAGACTAGAGTATAGAGTGATACGCACGCCAATATGCCATCCTCGCGCGACATGAAGGGCATCTCCACATTGCGTTACATCCGCAGTACGAGCTGAATCCGAACCAAGACATCGTTTTCGTGTGGATGAATGTGTTGGCAGAGAGAGAGATTGGGGATGAAGTACCAACGACCAGTGCCAGCCTTTTATACTGGGTTGTGGCAATCGGGAATCTTTATGGAGGTATTGAGGCTTGTATACCTTTAACAGCTGGTTGAATATGAGTGTGGCCACAGGAAAGGACATGCCGGGTGAGTCGGCGGATGCCTATATGGGGCACAGCTTGAGCGAGGACAGACGAGAGCCATAAGGGGGAACTCAGTGAGTAATTCCAAGGGTAGTTGTCCAACGCTTATCCCAATGGAGTTATGTGGATCGCGGACCGAGGTTATTCAACTTGACTCACAGTTGTGGCGATTCCAAACAGGTGGCGGTCCATGATGTGGGTGCGTTGAGCGTCAAATACTGTTTAAAGCAGTTTCGTGTCCTTGAACACAAGCGCCGGTCAACCTTTCGAAATTCTTCCAAGTAATTATTGGCTTTGGTGCTTCGATCGGCCGTAATTGAATCGCACCACGCTGATATCTTCGCCAAAGAATAGACTGGGCTTCGTGGATAGAACACGCCGAGACCCTGGTACTGCAGAGCTGAAGACGGAATTCAATCGGGAGCTGAGAACCTCAAATGCGAGAGGCACTCCGAGTCCGTCGAAATAAAAGATTCGACCAGATTCCAGTAATCCGTCGCCATCTACCAGTCCTCGAGGGAGCGAATAATACATTTCATGATGACGAACTAGACATATTATGTGATATGGCTTCAGCATCTGGCTTGAAGGATGTTCGACCGGAGCGAAGGAACGGTCGAAACAGGAAGCGGCTTGGACGTGAACAGACGATAATAAAAACTTCGGCGTTGACCGCGAGATGCGTAAGGTTTGAGTCATTTGGCTCAAGGGGCGTTGGGAGAATATCTTGCGCCACTTGTCTTAACGTCAACCATGAAAAGCGTCGCAAAACGAGTGAGGCCAGGGAACTGAGCGAGGAATGTAACATTGGTGTGTATGGATCGATGTGCAAGAAGGGTCTCTGAAGATAGCGAGTCGCCGTGGATTCATGGCGGCAAGACCGGGGAGTAGCAACTCAGGCGAACATACGTGTAGAAAAAAGACGAGGTTTTCGATTCCGCTCCAGATCGAGAGAACTTGTCTGAGAACGACACCCTCTCTTCCTACTCCAGGGACACGTAACCTACAGATGTCGGACATTGCGGTGGAAGAACGATGCACGCTAGCGCTTTGATTCAGACTAGATTGCCCGCAGAAGACCACGATCCCGGGAAGGCCTTCAAGGAGCCTCCAATTCAAGACTCAAGTTGCATCAGCCACTGTATTACAGCTTCACACTCGTAAACGCGCCGAGATACCAGGGCAAGGTCGATATCTTTCTGGATGGAAATAGGCAGCCGTCTCGAAGATGCTCGCTCCAACTCAAGACGAAAGCAAGAGGAAAGAACAGCAGGGATTTGTCATGACAGGAACTTTGGCTAGCGCTCGGATCTGTTCGGCTACCGGCAAGTGCCGGCTCGTAGCCGAATCCACTTTTCATCCAGTGCCACCACGACCCGAAGATGAACGACGGCGACAGGAGCGGGCAAGGTATTTCCTTGTACTCTAGGCAAAGGTACCGCTCTGAAACTTTCAAGTGCTTTGAAATTGTATCGCCCCCGAAGGCTCCGATTCACCGCACCTGGTGACCTTGCCCATGCTAAGCTCAAAGCTCTGGAGATATCCACGAGGGACTTAGCGCTCATCATCGATCAAGATGATTCGGAAGGAAGGTCAGCAGTCGACGACAAGAGGATATAACAATGACGGTCACATTGGTTGTGTCCTGACTCTCTGGCAGGAACTACCATGGCTAGCCTCCGAGTCGTCCTTCGGTTCTCTGCTACTACTATATTCTTCTCTGCTACGGCCCTCGCAGTCACCCCCGTCGTCTCCTCGACAACGAGCTATGGTTCACTGGTGAGCTCGGGACTCTCCCGGGACTCGTGTACCTCTAGTGCCTGGTCTGGCAATGCGGTAAATACATGTCGCTGTCCGTAGCCATCTTCCGAGAGCTCACGATTCAGTCTGGCAGCTCTGGGTATGTCGCGACACAGAACAAATCACCTCCAGCGGACAAGTGGTGCTTCCGGTCATCGTAAACACGGCGTCCTTTTCGCCGTTGCCCAATCCCCCCACCAATCCACAGCCTTTAGTTCTCTCCTCTCCACAGGGCTTCGGCTCCCCGTATTACCCCCTGGAGTCTGATGAATGTCCACCGTACGGTGTCTGCGGTGACGGGACGCGTTGGGTGGGCTGGCCAGACACCGGGCCTGTCGTCACCTTCGCCGGAACTGGCGGTGCGGTCAACGCATATGCCTTCATTGGGCGTAAGCATCTCAGCGGCTTGACGGTGGTGAACACACCGAGCTACTCGCTCTACCACGTCATCTCCCAGAGTGCCGGACCCATCCCCAACGCGAGTGTGCTTGTTAGCTCCTTCTGGTCAACCACACAAATTGGATACGGCTCTGCGGCGAGTGTGGTGAATAACGGCTATGTGAGTCCGCGATTACAAAACACAACGGCCCGAACTGATGCCTTGCAGGCGTACCTATACGGTGCCACGCCCAACGGCAAGTTGGCAGTGGCGCGTGCGGCACTGACGGGTTTCCTCGGGGCCCTAGATAGTAAGTCTATTTATCAGTACTACGTTAATGGCGGTGAGTCCTTAAATCTCCTTTTTCCGGGAATGTTCTCAGTCGACACCATTGCGTCAATTGTTTTTAGCGTGGACAGCTACCGCGCCTTCCAGCACCGATTCCACCATACCACTCCCAAACACAAGCTCTGTACAGGGCACCATCTACTGGTCGGCCAAGTGGAGTGTCGGTCGCCCATTCATCATTTGTGGTACTCACGCTGACTGTGCCTGCAGTCCTACGTCTGGATTGGCGGTGACTCTTTCCCCGATGCGAACTTCTACATCTCCACCGCTCCCAATCCCGAAGGGCCCTGGACCGCGGCAACAGTGAGTGCCGTATTGCTGTAATTGGGCTGAGCAGCACCGCTCACTGTCATCGCAGCTATTCTACACCGGGGTTGTTGGGGTGGGAAGTCTCCCTGCGTACTCAACCGTAGCGCATCCCAGCCTGACGGACGGCACGGGCAATTATATATTTATTGTGAGGTCTTTTTGTTGAGTGTGGCAAGCTTTCTCCTGACAACTGTGCCGCAGTCATGGACGCGAACCATCGTCAACTCGGCTGGGGTCGACGTGTATGACCAGCCGCTCGTGCGCGTGGACTGGAAGTAGACGAATATTTCGTGATGAGAAATACAGTCTCAATATCGAGGAGGTTTACACTGGCATTCGACACCCTCGAGTTATTCCACGCTTATCTTTTTGTACTTACATACATCCTATGCTAGTAGAAACGCGCCGAGATATCGTAGCACGGTTTTATATCGTTTCTGGATAGAAACCTGCAACCATATTGGAGGTTCCCCCTCCAATTCAAGAGGAAAGAACGGCATCGGACGAGTCACTCAAGCTGTGTCTCTCTAGACATACGCCATGATGTACAAGCTCGTTCCTCGCTCAAGGCTCGGAGTCATCATAACTGTGGCAGTAAAATCACAATGATCGAAACGGTCCGAGACTGCCGACGCTCGGAGCCGAATCTGTTTTTCTTTCAAATGCCAGCATGACTCAAGGTGAACACACCTTGCCATGGTACCACCACCACTCCTTGGCGATGCGCACGGAAACTACAGAGTCCACATCGTTGGGAACTCTGGTAAGCCCGCTGCCTGAATGAAATTGATCATACTTATTTGCTGTATGGACACGACGGCAGGAGCGGGCAAGGAAAGTATTTCGTGCGCTTGGTACTCCAGGCAAAAGTATGCTATGCGTCTTTCCGTGACTTCAGAGTACGGTCGGGAAGCAGCTCGCGGACCTCCTCGGGCTGCCGTTCATCCCGCTCGACACGCTCTTTTGGAATCCCGGCTGGGAGAAGTCGACCAGTGACGAGATGCGTGCTAAAGTCGAGAAGAAGCTTGCAGAGTGCCCCAATGGCTGGGTTGTGGACGGCGACTACGGACGCAAGCTCGGCAGGCTCATCGAGGACAACTCGACGGATGTGATCTGTGCGTCCTTTCACCTTTCCCCCCTGGGTCGCATCTCTGGGAACAAGGCTGACCCTAGTTTTCTAACCCAGGGCTCGACCCCCCGTTGGCGCTCTACCTTCCTCGGATTATCTGGCGCACCTTTTTGCGCCTGCTGAGGTTAGAGGCGCCGTGCAGCCCGGGCTGTCCCGAGAAGATCTTCGAAGTCTTCTCCAAGAAAAGCATCGTGTGGTGGTGTATCACACAGCACAGTTTCGTTCGTAAACGCGAGACCGCCCGGATGGCCCTGATTGGGCTTGGGATCGGCAGCGATGTCGAAGGGCAAAAAATGCGCAGGCTCGGTGGGTGGGGCAAAGAGTTGCGCGAGTGGTTCGGCAACGTCGAGCGTATGCTTCAGCGTGAATAATTACCCCTGGCTCATTTGTCTGTCGTAGGGTACCCCATCTATAGAATTCTCTCTGTGGTCATTTGTGCGCATTATTCTCGAAGTTTGTTCCTCAAGCTCAAGACTCATACCAAACGAATTCTTGATCTTCCGCGATTGGGAAGTTCGAGTCCATTATTATCTGTCTCCGACCTTTTTCCTTCTTGCAATTATATCCAGACATCGGGCCGGTTCGAGGAGACTCCAGATCGCAATTGCTTTTCACCCATTTTCGTTTCCTACTGCTCGCCATCTTCAGGTGGGCACCCATCCTTCCCATATTCGACGCTCCCACTTGCAAAGCGCTCATCAATCGTGAATATACCGCACCCCGGGCTGAAACCGCCAATTCGGATGTGGTATGGTACATACACCCCCTGGCTGTGCTGAAACATTGCGTTGATTGCTGGCAGCTGGGGTTCGATTCTCCATATCCGAATACAAGCTTCGGACAGTTATTTTGAATTTCCTCCCCTGCCGCGGCTGTTCCTTTTTAGAAAAAGAGGTAACCAAACTTTTGATTCCAGCCCATACCTTTTCAACACTGCTCTGGAAATCTACTTACGCAGCTCCAGCCAGATTGCAATTACTTAATCTTTGAACTTGGTAGCCCGGCTCTGTTCCCGTTCGATATCAGCTGGCAGCTCAATAATCATTTCTTCTCCTCACCTGGCATATATTATTCATTCTACTCGGCAACATCTTCATCTCCTATCTTCGTGTTCGTTCCTTTTTTTTAGAGCAGGCAAGCACATGTTTTTCCAACGCTGCTCTCCTGGTTTAAAAATATACTGGCAGTCACATCGGACTCAAGGACCGCAAAGTTTTTTCCCGCGCATATTCCCACAGTTCGCATCCTCCTCGGCAAGCGTACATCGGCCCGCACCTCTTCAAGCTTCAAGGTTTAAGCGGCCCGACTGATCATGAACTCAACAGGTTCGAACTTATCCGGGTTCCAGTGCTGCCCTTTGCGCATGCAGCGCGGCATGAGAATCTGTTGGAATACTTTCGCCTATCATGGTCAGGACATCGAAGCTGTAACACGCGCGAAATGGCTTGAGCATGACTCGCAATCACTGTCTGTGAGAATACCTCGGATGAAACCGGAGCGGCGGAATATTGAACTGTTGAACATGGTCGAAACACCTCTGTTTGAGGGGTATATTCGTGAGGATATACAGGATTTTTGCGGTATTAGTCACCCAACGATATAATATTCCCGCTGTTTCGTCTGGCAAACAGCAAAATGCAACTTATGCATGACGCAGACGGGTGACCATCGGCAGTGGGCACTGCCACCCCCGCATCACATGGGGATCGGGGTGCCCGTCTCCCCATGACAAGCGAGCCCTTAAGCTTGTCCCCAACCACATCGCTCTCCCGTACCCCGAGAATTCCCTTTCTCCCGTCCCTCCCCGCTCACCCTGTGGTGTGATTCCGTCCACATTTCTGGATCCCGCTTCCCCGCTATCGCCCCCTTAGACCGGTTTTGGGTTCACACGACCACGAAGAGACATAGAGATTAACCGCCATGTCATCGACTCCAGCTCCCCAGAAGAAAAAGCCCTATCCATTCTGGCTCGGGGGTACGTCTCGTTGTGGCCTGTGTTTGGTGCAGCGAGCTGGGACTTACAGATCGCCTCAGGCGTGGCTGCGACGATCGCGGCGTCCATTACTCAGTGAGGATCCCCGGCTGCGATGGAATGATCGAATGGCTGACTGGAGATGAAATGTACGTAGCCCCCTCGATCTGACCAAGGTCCGGCTGCAGGCGTCCGGCGACAAGCGCATGATAGAGAGCATAAAGAAGACTTATAGAACGGCTGGAGCGCGGGGCTTGTTCGACGGGATATCGGGGACGTGGTTGCGTCAGATGTCGTACTCAATGTGCCGTTTCTGGGCGTACGACGAGAGCAAAAAGATGCTCGGTGCTGGTAAGGATGCGCCGGCGTGGAAGCTCGCTCTCGCGGGAAGCATGGGTGCGTTGCGATCGATCTACTCGCCATGCCTCATTAATATATTGTGAAAAGCGGGTGGAATCGCGGGCTTCGTAGGCAACCCCGGTGGTCCGTTCACCCCTGTCTATCCGCATCTCGTTCGTCGCTGACGTATCTTTCTACGCATCACTAGAAATCGTGATGGTCCGGCTGCAGGGCGACTTTGCGAAGCCCCCCGAGAAGCGATTCAACTATAAGAACTGCTTCGATGCGCTATTTCGTGTACGTCTTTCATCCATCTCCCGTGCTTGGGTCCATGTACGCTGATGGTGTTCGTGTAGATGGTCCGCGAAGAAGGCCCCTCCTCCCTCGCGCGCGGTGTGGGTCCGAACGTTTTCCGTGCGGTGCTAATGAACGCCAGTCAGCTTGCGTCGTACGTCTTTCCTCTTTCAGTCTTTCGCTTCTTCTTCGCCCAAGATCACTTCGCTGACGTTCATGTTTAATCGTACAGATACGACTTCTTCAAATCCGAGCTCCTCAAGACGGCGTATTTCAACGATAATATCTACTGCCACTTCACTGCTAGCTTCGCTGCTGTGCGTCTATTCAGCTTCTTCATCCATAGATTCTTTTCTGGAGTCGTGTTTTTAAATGCCGACTGACGGCTGGGTTTTCAGGGAACCGTCGCAACGACGGTGTGTTCGCCTGCGGACGTGCTCAAGAGCCGCATAATGAACGCCTCCGGCCCCGGCTCGAACTCTACCATCGGCGTCATTCGCACCTCGCTCAAGACTGAGGGCGCGATGTTCATGTTCAAGGGGTGGCTCCCTGCGTGGACACGGCTGCAGCCCACGACTATACTGATATTTTTGACGCTCGAGCAATTGAAGAATGGGGTGGATGCGGCTAGGGGCAGGGGGTGGACGTTTTTGTGAATTCTGACCTCCAAGCAGGTGCAGCCAAACGATTGCGATGTAAGTTGAGAGCCAACGCGTGGTGGGCCGTGTAACTCCCGAACCGGGATGTCTGGTGTAAATGTTGACGAAACGAAACTGATATATGTTGTTGTACTCTGATGTTGTTACTGTAAATGTTGTTGAAAAAAAATTCTTGGACTTTTTGGATGGTTGAAATTTCTTTCTTGGTTTGTGTGAAATGCTTGGACGAATATGCTTGGTAAACTTGAAGCTGAAAGACGAGGAATTATTACATTCGACCACGATACGGCCTTTGACTTTTAGTCTTTTTTCCTTGTTCAATAAGATCGATGATCGGAATCGACAAGTTCAACCAACCTTTGTATTGTTCGTAAAGACGCTGCCTCAGACTTGAACTTGGATTTGAAGGAAGACGGACCATATGCCTACTTCCCGCGTCTCGACGGTATTCGTACCGTCAGTGCCAGTTCGTTGTTGAATTTTTCTCAGCATCAACCGGAGATGAAAGAAAATGGATTGAGAATTAGAGACTTGTCGTCGATCTTGCGTCTGTAGTTGCCGTGGAATGGGGGAAATCGGCAAACCTCTGTTCGACTCAGAGACTCTGGCACGTCCTTTGTCGACTTCTCCTAGTCTCTCCCAGACAGACGCTTCAGATACGGTGGAATCTCGTACCTCGATCGTATTGAAGACTTAAGCTTCTCCTAGCCGGGCAGCAAAGAGGGTGTCAAGCGACAAGAACGGCAGCGTAAAGACGTCGACGAGATTCTTCCCGACCGAACTCTGAAGTCACCGAGAGATGGATAGCGTATTTTTGCTCGGGAAGCGCAGGAAATACTTACTTCCTCCTGTCGCCGTCGCGTCTATACATAAAATTTCAGACGGCGGGCTTATGATACTTCCCAACGATGTGCACTCTGTACTTGCCGTGCGCATCGCCGAGCAATGGTGGTGGTGCCGTGGAAAGCTGCGTCTTATGGCACTACGGCTAGATTCGGCTCCGAGTGGTGGCAGTCGCGGATCCCTACTGCCGGCCGGTGCCGCGGTGCCGCGATAAGCGCCGACGGCGACCCTAACCTCCGTTACCGTTATACAAGCCTTCCCAGTCTCTGAACGCGCTTCATGTTCTAAGCGCGTAGCGGCGGCGACTTCTCGCCTGGCCCTAGGAGGCGGCTACAAGGCGGCTACATAGCATCGTGGCAACTTTGAATCGAGATCATGTCACAACAATCTCTTCTGACCATTCTCCCACAACGACTAGCGCCCTACGTAGGTGGCTACTTCTCGCATAGACTTAGCCTGTGACCGGCTTTACAGACGATGCATCTGCCCAGAATGCGTTCCAAGCTCAAGTCCGCTCTGGCCAAGTGTTTGCATCGCAGTGGACCGCCGCGGCTGGAGCCTGAGCTGCGCCCGGAACCTTATCTGCCTCCTCCAAATCCGCTTCCCCTCCCCATGAACCGCATCGATATTCAGCTCAAACTTCTGGCTGAACAACCGCAAAGCTCCCTGCTGCTTAAACTCCCTCTCGAGTTGCGAGAATGTATTTACGATGCAGCAATTGGCGGGCGGTGGATTGTCATGAAGGTCGTGCGGCCTATTCCTGAGAAGTGGCAGGGACACTCAGTGGTTCGCTCGACGTGCTATGAAAATGTCGATAAACAGGAGGACATCTTCACAGATGGCACGGATAGGCCCGCTATCGAGGCGACAATCACCATCGCCCTACTCCTCACTTGTCGGCAGATATACCTCGAAGCGCTCCCGATCCTTCACCAGCGGAACACGTTTTGTTTTCCCGCCGAATATTTTGGCCCCTTCTTCTTTTCATCGCTGGGGCGCCACTGCCTCTCGAGCATCCGCTGCCTGAGCCTCCACGTACCGTGTCATTACAGCCCCACATATACCTTTGACCTCCCATGGACTTGGGAAACTGTGTTCCCCGTCCTTGAGGAAATGCGCATCCAGAGCCTTGAGTTAGGGTTCGGGAAGAACGTAATCGCCGACTCGGAATCGGGGCCTTTCGAGGATTCCAACGCTGTCCTGCAGAGCAAATGGGCCCACTCTGTCCTCAAAATCCGGGGACTGCGCCGTTTTCGACTCTCGCTAAAATTCAACGACGGAGTTCCACCGACACGAGGGGAAGAAATCGAAAAGAAATTTCAAGAGCTGATGATCGAGCCGGGTGCAGACGAGAGATATGCGGAATTCCTGGAGGAGTGGGAGACAAAATATGACAGCTGAAATGCACTTACATTCTATGTAAGTCTTGCGGCCATTTTCTTTTCATTCGCTCATAACGTACTTGAGACCGATGAAGGAACAATCAAATACTTGAGCAGAAAAATTCGTGTGCCCAGCCAGTAAAATTGCGATTATCGTATTTATGAGGGCCATCTAGAAAATGCGCAACGATGCTTAGGTTTCGAAAAACTTGGGACAGAATCCTGGAGGGCATCTCTTGTCGGGCGGTTAAAAGTCGTCGTCGTCATCAATGAAACATTCACATCCAATGCCATCCTCCTTCTCAATCCAGCAACGAGAATCTGGATAGCAGTTTGTCAGAATTGATATGAATCTGTAAAAGACGAACTTGGTTCGATTTCTCCACGGCGCTTCTTCGCAATGAAAGTCTCTGCGGTAGCCCAAAAGTCCACTCCTCCCTTCGTTCCAGTTACCCAATCTTCCTCCCACACAATTTGTTTACGCATGTGCACAAGGCGATCGTCGTCGATAGAGACAATATCCTCCCTAGCATCCACCATCCACTCCGGATGCATGCATATCAGAACCTGAAGGTTCTTGCACATCCCCAGTATATTTCTGGCCGACGGTGCAGATTCATTGCCATTGTTTAACATCAAATGGGTGAGGACGGGGAACTGAAGCAGCCAATGAGGAGGGTGGTCGTTCAAAGACGAGAAGAATTCGAACATGGTAAAATGCGTAACTGAAGCGAGCATCGGACTTGGCCTTGGGCTAGCCAACACGAACTCCAGGAAAGTGGATAATCGCCGCGGCTTCATAGCAGCGAGAGCGGAAAGAATCCGATCAGACTGGATTTGTGGCTCAACAGTGGTGAGCCGAAGGGTTTGTACTCCACTGCACGCAGAGAGAATTGTATAGAGATTTTCACCCCCCTCATCGCCATAAAGGAACAAGTGTCGAACGCTGTCGCGGAAGAAAGACTCGGGTTTTGAATTGGAGTGAATTGCCTGGATCAAGACGCGAGTTGGACAAGTCGATAGTGCTCCGTTCACGTTTGGGGTAACCGTTCTGTACTTTCCTTTCAATCCTGCCATATAATGAGGTGGCCGTTTCGCGAGCTGCGAGCGTACGACCCACCAATCGTAAACCCGTCGTGAGACACGAAGAAGGCAAGGAATAGTTTGGGGGTGCAACTCTGCAGCTATCTCGAATATTTCTCGCTCCAATTCAGGAGGCAAGAATGGCGCGCTCATGGTGGTGAACAACAGAGGGATGCGTGACTAGTGTGACGGACTGTGACTCGTCCAACCGTTGGTTACCGTTGTGACATGGCGAGCACGCCGACTCCCGCTGGACTTCCTCAGTCCTGGAGCGGGAGATTTTTCATGAAGACTGCCATAGCGTACAAGGGACCTATTACGACGCTTCTTCACAATGCTCACCGTGTGTACAATTAGTAAGTCGAGAAAGCTATCGACCAGGCATATGCTTAGCAACTACTCAGAAGCTACTAGGATTGAAATTTGAACGATGAACGTTGAACCCTTGCTCTATAGAATTGGGAAAAACGAGAGAGCTCGACTCGGCGCTGCAGTTCCAACCATACAAGCGAAATACCCCGAGCCCCGCCATATTTTTCTGCAGTTCGCCAGCTTCGCTTTGGCTGAGACTGGTGACCGACTGTGTATGAGGATATATACAGCGGCGAAGGTCTCGTGCGTCTCAGTGCAGGACCGGAGGGTGCGCGGCCGTCCAGGAAGGAAGGAGGGTTCAACGCCTCACACCGTCCCTCTACCGGCACCATTTCTAGCGCGCGCACGATCCCAGGCGTCATGCTTGTGCATTGTGCGCAACACGACTATGTCTTCTTCATGACTCAAGTGACTCGTCTTCGCACTCCTCTGGACTTGCGTTTGCCCGTGGATCCCGGTCCATCTCCCGTTATCATCCTCACCGCCGTCGTGGTAGGCGTCGCCGACAATTCCTCGATGGGAGGAGCGTCTCGAATGGGTCATTATTTCCACAATGTCTGCAAAGCCGAATTTCAAGCCAAGGGTGTTATTATCGCCCCGTGTGCTCGTGGACCGTAACACACGTACCATGAATTCTGTGCGCTCTTCGGATCTTTGACCCCATTCCTTTGCCACGTCCAGCCGCGCGAGTTCGTAAATCGGTCATTTACATCACATCACTCGGAGCTCGCTACCAGCCGAGGCGACGGGACACCATTGTACAACTTGCAAGCATGACGAGTTGCTTATCTGCTTCATAGTTTGCTGGCACTCGCCGCTCTAGCGCAACAACAACGATGCCCTTGTCGTGTCTTTCTTCCTATTGGCTGGTTAATACTCATCGTCGGCCTGCCCAACTCCGCCCCCACCTCGCTCTCGTCTCGCCGTGACCGAACTTCACCGGTCGCCAGAGTGATTTGGAAAGGGCCATCGGCGACACATTTGTCCGCACGGATACACGCACCCACACTGTGATCAAAACGGACAGAATCTGGTGGGACAATCGAGAACGGCGCCGAGGCTGCACCTTCTCGCTCATAGCAGCAGCAACCCCCTTGTGATGTCCCGACTACGCGTCCTCCGCTTCCTCCGCTCTTGGCCGGCTAGTCGGTGCTCTAGTCAGCTAATCCCACCCGCACCACGTCGTGACTCCTCTCGCATCTCAGTTTCACTGCCGAACTCTACCACCGGTCTCACATCCCAATAATGCCCTTCGTCCCATTCCTGTCTGGTGCCCATGTAACCAGAGTAGATTGTCTACCTCGGAAACGACAGATTCTCTATCATTTTGTGAAACCATCCCACTTGCAGATAGAAAGGGAACTCTATCGTGGACGACGGCAAACCGTTACTGTCGAACTGGGGAAGGGGAAGAGGAGGAACGATATTGAGGAAAGCAAAAAGGAAAGGCCGCCGAAGCGCGAAGAAGGACCAGGTGCTAGTGAAGCAGGAGGCGGAAGCGCAGAAGGTCATAGGAATAGGCAAAGTCACCACCGACGAAGGCGAGCGCGCGCGACCCGCGAAGCAGAATGTATTGACGACGCGGCGCCGCGACGACACGCTCATCGCTCCTGCTGTGCCGCAGCCGCGGCGCGGCGCATGGTATGAGTACGACCCACAAAACGATGTCACCCTCCTGCACTTCGAGTCTTCGACGTTACGATAGCAGAGGCTGCATGTGGCAGGAGCATGTGCAACCCTAGCCGAGCGATATATGCAAATGAAGGCCTGACACAATGTGCTGCGAGGTGGTGTACAGCGTGGCGCCGTTGTTCGCTACCGACGACGTATTTGCGTGAAGAGTCGTAACGCGACCGCCAGGCTGCTCGTCTTGGTTGTGTTTCAAGATTTGCCGATACCTGGATAGCGTCAAGATGCACGCCACGGTGTCCTTGTTGTTCATGGACCGTGCGGACGATGGATCCATCTCGCTCGTCTGGTATACCGTTACCACAACATCGGCCCTCTCCCTCCTCGCTCGTCCTCGCCGCTTTCGTCCGTTTGAGCTTCGCGAAGTGCGGTATTTGCGTATGTGCGTCCCCCGTATGCCACCCACTGCCAGCCAAGGCGATAGCTGCGACCGATTCTTCCTTGGCCTTGTCCTGTGCGGTACGCCCGCGTTATAAAGAAAATTAGAATGCGTGGCGCGCTCGTCCATATTACGAACCCCTTCGCCGACCCACACAGACATAACCTCGTGTAAGGCCACCTACTGCAACGTTCTGCGGCACCATCGATAGCCTGTAGTCGACACACGGCCAACTCTCGCTCCTCCCTGTCTTTCTCTTGCGGTTTTCACTGCTGCCGATTCAAACAACCCCCTTCCCTTATACCACGTCCAGTACCCCCGTTCCGTTTAGCGTCGGCGCCTGGCGCTTCAAGTTGCAGAGCGTCGGATGATTCAGATGAATAGACACCCATACGTCGCGCTCGCTCCTGCCCGCAACTTCGCCAACACTGCACGCCGTGTCTTTCCGCACGTGCAGTGCCCCCCCGTACACTCGACGCCTCTTGCTCGCTTGTCGTCTTGTCTGTGGCCCTGCTGAACCCGCTCCGTTGGTTTATAAAGTATGGAGTTCCTCCAACTCGCGTCCCGCCCGCCTCGCTCATCATACTGACAGGGCGCCTTGAAAAAGAGGATGATTCAAATGAGGCGCTCGTCGTCCTCAATGCGTCGCGCTCAATGCACATTCCGATCCCCCTCGTCATCGCGCGCACGTATAAAGCGCATCACACCGTGTCCGACCGACTCGTGTCCTCGTCCTCCTCGTCCTTCCTTGTCCTTGCCTTTGCCACGCCCCGCGCGCGCCTCCTCCCTGATCCAGCGCTGTCAAGCCAGGCTCCTCGCTGGCGATCGATCTAGTTCCTTGGAGTCGTGGATTGCATTGCGTGCACCCCGTTCTAATCTAAAGCAAGCCCCATCCAGAAGGGGAGTTGGGGGCACGGTGTCGCTCGCGAGCTGCCATTGGGACCCCAGAGAGAGGCCAACAAACGAGTACGATGACGCCAGGGCAGGGACGCGTAGGGAGGAAGGGGATTCGAATGAATAGCGCTCGCTCTTGATCACTCAGGCTGTCCTGTCCTGGCGCAGGTACCTTGGTCAATGCTGAATGCCGCAACCCATCTGTGTGCTGCTCTCAGGCCCCCGCCAGCAACCCGAACCGACACCGCCCCTCTGGCTGACCCCGCCCCGCCCGCCAGCTATCGCCGGTCCTAGCTCCTCCCCTTCCGCGCTCCACCGTCGGTCCAGTAAGCAATCCCTTCCTCCGTCTCTGTCTCTCCACGATGATCATGACGCTTTTCCATCCTCCGACCTCCTTTGGGACCGCGTCTCGTCCATTCTGGCCAGGCGCATGCAATCTATTCCATCGATTACATCCCATCCCATCCCATCCCATTTCCGAATCATGCCCCCCTCGATTCCAGAGCCAAGGGAGCCGGGGCGCGCGAATGCTTCGGGAGGTCGTCGGACGATTCGATGGCACGGCTGTACACCAACACGAGACGAGCTCGTACCGGTATGTACGCCGTAAAAGCACACATACGGCATCCAAGCGCCTGTCTGCGCCTCAGCTTGAATGTATCGCATTCTTCATTCAAATCCATCGCCCGTCACCCGAGTCAGGATCTTGAATGCGGAGAGACATAGAGCGCAGACGCAGTATCCAAGAGCAGATTGAGATGCAGTCTCAGAACGAGACATCTAGGCGCCGACCTGACATATGGCGTGTCCGTGTCCGTCTTCAGTGTGTTCGCTCGAAGATTCTTCGAAACGGCCTTGGTTCTTGCGTCAGACCGCGCCCTTCTTGCGTCAGACCTTCCCTCGTCACGCTCGCCGCCTTGAAATTGTGGCCTTGTCGGAATCCTCCCTCTAAATGGCCCGACTCCTTCAGTCAGTCTTGAATTGGTCCACTTGATCAAGCTTGAGGTCAGGCAGGGTTGGCCACACCATAGAGAGATTAGGCAGGCAGGGGCATAAATTCAAGAGTAGACATAACAGACAGCGGAGGCGTACATAGCAAGAATAAAATAGAAACATGTGTGGCGAATCGAGTCGTGATTTTTGAAGTGATAGAGATACTCGACGCGAGGGAAGGGGGAAGTGGGTCCGGCCGTCCACAAGGGCAACGCTAGAGCAGGAACAGACACCAGAAAGGGGAGGGGACTAAAGGGAGAGTAGTAACAACAAACAGAATTGAAACAAGAGGAATAGAACACAAAAAGAGGAATCAAATGTATGGCCCTAGGATGGGAGACTAAAAGACCTGAGGACGGAAGTACGTAGGATAGAACGATACACACGGTGGAGGTAGTAGGTACATACATACAACACTAGGTAGCGCGAGAGGATAGATATGGGATAACAAAGTAGCGATAGCGAGGGGGGGTGGTGGGGAGGGGCGGTGAGGATTTAGTCCTGTTGGGAGGGAAGTGAGTAAGAGCTGACATTGGGAAGAGACGAAATGAGAGAAAGAGTCGCACGAACCTCATCAGCCTCTGCCTCTGCCTCAGGCTCCTCTGCGATGGTCTCGCCCACCGCAGCGGATGCACTTGCGGGTGCGGGCGGATCGGCCTGGGGTTACAGTACAATGTCAGCATAACAGCGACGTAGATTTCCAGGATAAGGATGTACCTTGGACGCAGGCTTCTTGGAACCGGCGCGCGAGGCGGGCTTGACAGAGGCCTTGCTGGCTGGCTTGACGGATGCCTTGCTGGCGGGCTTTGACGCCGGCTTGGCCTTACTTGCGGGCTTAGACGCCGGTGCGGCCTTGCTCGCGGGTTTCGCCTGTGCATAGATACCTCAGTCTTGCAGTACGTCTCGAAGGAAAGCAGAAGATCACAAACCTTCTTCGCGGCTGGCTCGCCTTCCTCAGCAGCAGCCTCGTCGGCAGGCTCATCGCCATTCGCCTCGGCTTCGGCCTCAGCAGCCGGGGGCTCCTTGCGCTTCCTCCCCCGCTTGGGTTTCTCCTTCTCCTCCTCGCCGTCCTTGGCCTCCTTGGGCTCCTTCTTCGCGCGCGGCTTTGCGGGCGCCTTCTTCGGCGCAGCCTCCGGCGCCTTGGGCAAGTCCTTGATACGGCTGCTCCGGCGAGGCTCAGCGCCTCCGGTGGTCGTCTCCCCGTCAGCAGCAGCAGCAGCTTTTCTGGCCATCGTAGAGGTTGCGATAAGAGGGTGAAAAATGTGGAAGCTCGAGGCGAGGGAAATATGGGGCGAGGGACGAGGTGAGCGCAGGAGACAAGACGCGTGAGCACATTCCCAAACCTTTGCCCTTGTTTGGTCATTCGGCCCCTTTTTCCCATCACGTGCGTCGCGTCTATCCATCAACACAATCACCTTTAATCGCGTTTATTGGAGAACACTGGCAAATGAATGCTTGTGACAAGACGAGGACGTGTCGTACTGTTGGTGGGCGGGTTGGGCAAAATTTTGGGCGCTCAAAACGTCAAGAGAGAGAATACGGCTTATTTTGGAAATAATGCACGGACCACTTGGCGAGTTCAACGCCCTTTGGGCGCGGGAAGGTCGTGTGGACTTTGGATTCATTTATGCCATATTCTTAGTTTGTGCTCCGATATATTTTTTGTCGCAGAACAAGAGTCCGATGGCCTAATTTCACGCACTTTTCATATTATTTCACGTACATGTTCAATTTGAACATGTAAGGTTTAATTGGGTATCGGTTCCAAGAAAGGCCATTGTGGATTGTAGGCGATTGCCTCCATAACCCGACAAATTGTTATATAGGACTGAGAAGGTTTGAATTATGACGGTCCAGGCGTCACATTATTCATTTTGGAAAAAAAAAATTGGATAAGAAAAAAAAAGTAGTCAAAGTGTGAAATACCTTCATACTGCATTAGATACACTAGTTGAGTGTGGTACATACTTGTTTGAGGGAATAGGGCTATATTAGAAGTACAAAACACCCCGGTGTGTCGCACAACGTGCCACGGTAATGGCCGGTGATGGCACCTATCAGAGCATGATTGGAGCGGTAACGCCGGGCGATTTACCGAAATTTCAAGGTCGTTCATTCAGAAGACCAGATAAATCAAGGCATCTGTCAATGACCTCACTTGGTCCTCGAAATATCTTGGGAAAAACCATAAATACTAAATTCAATATTGGGAGAAAGAATGAGAAACATGTCACATGACTGAACCTTGACACCTGTGGCTGTGTATTGTCAATCAGTTGTGGCGTAACTCGACTCTCGAGTGCAACTTTTAGGGAAAAAATGTGATTATTTCAAGTTCAACACATTGAATTTATTGAAAGTGTGTGCTGTGTGCTCTTTATGGACCGGGTGAACTCAACGCTCGAAAAGCCTGCCGTTATCGCTCCGATCACTCTAGCAGGTGTCATCACCGGCGATCACCGTTCCGATTCGTGTTTTGTGGCCTCTACACCTCTGGTATAGCCCTATCTCTCAAGCATAATCATCCCACACCCAACTAGTGTCTGTAAATACAGTATGAAGGTATTCTAGGCTTTGGCTAATTTTTTTTTTCTGATCCAATTTTTTTTTTCCCAAAACAATTAATGTGACGCCTGGACCGTCATAGTGAATCCTTCTATAATGGTGTAAAAATTCTGTTGCGATGCAAACTTTTTTGTTGCGAGTAAGTACCATACTAGTATTATCAAGGTATACACCAAAGCCTGAAAGCTCTTGTAGATCATCAATGATCATGCCCACCTTGTGATAGTGTTCTAAGTGAACACACAGAGAGAGAGGTTCGAATCCGCCCAGGAACATTGCTCCACAGAAATGACGGTACACATTTTTTGGCGTAATATTCGCAATTACAGTATATTTGGTGCGCCTGAAACATCGGTGTCAACCTCGATTCAATAGAATGCAGTCGAATATCGTGAAATATAGTGAAGAAGGATGTTGATCTCGTCCCGAGGACGAAGTTCAAACCATTCGGGTTGGGGGGACTGTCTGAATACACATTACAGAGCTCCAACCAAGATGTGTAAAGCCTTTGTGGATCATGGTGATCGCCTCAATGCAATAGTCTTGAAACACGATTAGCCTTGAGGAGACGGAGGTTTGATTCCTCCCAAAGGCATAGCTCATGGATGTCTGTCAACTTTTTAATCCTTGTTGAATTATTTTGAACCACACCTCACAAGCTTCCGAATAAGACCCGGAAGCCTTTGTGAATCGTGATGATCGCCTGGATAAGTTCAGTCTGACCATGACTCGGAGGAGACAGAGGTTCAATTCCTCTAAAAGGCGTGTAGTTGCTGTTTGAGGATTTTTTGGTCCTTGCTAAATTACCTTGGAACCTAAGCTCGAAACTAACCTGTAGTCGTCTACTTGACAGCTTTTTCTTCACAGACAAATCGGCTCCGGTCTACTTTGAACCGCACATCACAAGCTGAGAATAAGCCTTGGTAGATCGTGATGATCACCTCAACCTAATTGAACCAAGCCTTCTTGCTATTATCATGAGGAGAAGGAGGTTCAATTCCTTCCGAAGGCACGCGTCACGCATTTCTTTTGGTCTTTGCTAAATCAGTTCACTGGTATTTCAAAATTCATAGATCAAAGTGGTACCGGTCACTGGTTCAATTTGTTCAACTTTTAAGTTCTATGTCTCAGCGTTGCAAGGTCGAGTGATGGGCAAGAGATTCAAAACATCTTCCAGAAACTGGTAACGGCGGTATTCCATCTCGTGTTAATGCGTTGCTTCCAACTCGGCATCAAGTTCAGAGCTAAAATTCGGCGGTTTCAGAACTTGTGTACAGTCAATGTTCATTCTATATTTATGATTGGGCTTGAACCAAAATTTCCAAAACTAAGACTGAAAATGATCAGAAATCAGGCTGCGTTCGACCAAATTCGACATTCAAAATTCATACCCAGATCATCTGCCCAACTCCTTCGACTTCTTTCCGTAATCCACAAAATACGCGGCCAACGCAGCCAGATCCTCCGCTTTCACGTCCTTGCATCGCGCCACAATGCTTGTTGGTTGGTCAACGCGATAGGCAATTAGGTTTCCCGCCCATGGGTGGTACACTTTCCCATTTGTCAACTTAGCAATCAAGCGGTTGAGAGGTGACCCATCCTGGAGGAATGTCTCGCGCTAACTTAGGCTCAGAGTGTATCCGAGAGGCGGGCCCGTGCAGCCCATGGTGGAGATGTTGACGGACTCTCGAAAGTGGTTGCGGCCTAAATAAGGCTCCAGGTCCGCGCAATGATGTTTGAACCCGACGCCAAGGACGTCGTCGTCGTCGGTATTTGTGTACATTTCGCATACGACTTGACCAGGCGCGGTGTCTCACTATCCCACGGAAGAAGGATCACGTCGATGGCGAACTTGGTGTGCCTGTCGTGTTCTGCTTCCGCGCGCGTTTTGACGACGGTGGGTAGTGGAATCGCTGGAGGAAGACATGCAAGTTTGTGTTTCTTCCAATCCTATCGTTTACAGCTTTAGCTACTGTATTATTGTTGTCTTTGACGTATACAACTCACCAACTTCTGGTGTGCAGTGGAGCAGTAAAATGTGGTGCTGCAACGAGCACATTTCTTAGTTGTAGGTGCTCTGCAGACAGTACAATCGTGTTGTGTATCGGCCGGTGCAAGGCCAGTGGCATCATTGGAGGAGAAAAGCACAAAGCTGTGATTGCAGGTGCTTGGAGGTCTTTGGAGGTGTTTGAAGTGCGTTCAAACTTTGCACGTATGTAAAGTAACACTAACAGTCGCCGAAGACCTGCTACTGTACAAAGACAAAATATTCTGTTTTCAAGAACAGTGCGAGATTGCAAATTTTGTTCCATGTTCCTGCAAATTCGTTCCTTTCAACATTTACCCATCCGCCCCTATTCCTATATAAGAAAACACTACGGATGACAGGTCATGTGCAGGTCACGGGAAAACGTGACTTTCCCGTGACTCGGTGATCTTCGGGCGCGGAGTGCCCGGCTCAGGTGATGACACATGAAAGTCACGTAACTCACTGATCTTTCGACGCGGAGCGCTGTCGTGATCTCGGTACTACTTCCTCTTTAGGAATTCGAGCCTCGCGTACTAGGAATTCGAGCCTCGCGCACGCAATGAGGCAGGATCTGACAATACTCTCTTTCTCTTTCCCCTTCATCCGGTAGATTCAAGTCCTCCAGGCCTTTTTCCCTCAGTTCTAACCCTGTACCAAGGGACTGCAGATGCTCTTGAGTACTTCCAGTGTCAAATCCAGGCTGTTTATAGTGCTAGGTATGTGTTTGCTCAAATCTTTATAAATCAATGATCTTATTAAAAGCTGCAGTCCTCTTAGTGTATGTTACATTTTTTGTCTCTACACTGACTCTTTCTGATCTGTTAAAAAGTTTCAGAAGCTGTCGATAAGACTATGCGAGACGTGCGAAATGATACACACCCATATGGCAGATGTACAGTGGTATGACGGTCGTTATTGGACAAAACCCCAGTGTGCATGAATGAGCATCAGTGCCATCGGTGCGCACGAATGGTCATGGATGCGCATGGGTGGCCATCCATGACCGATGCGTGCCGAGTTTGCGCTCATCTCTTCCGCTCGCAGGTAGCATACATGCTGCTGTGATCACAGACCTCTCCGTCAAATTTCACCATCAATGGTGCATGCATGCCACCATCGGTTGCGATCTTGTTACAATTCAGGTTCATTTGGGAATTTCACGTGGATTCCGACCTATTTCAATGTTGATGAATGTAGGGGAGACAGGGGGTTCAACAAATTCTGATACTTACCTATATTGATTGAACAGGATTGGGAAGCAAAACAGGAGGGAGATGCGTCGGGAATCGAGCTAAGTAATACCATTTTTCCTGGACAATGGCAGGAAGGAAAGATTGTCCAGGAAGATAAGGACACATACAAATCAAAATCATTGCAATTGGGTGAGAGAGCACGGAGGACGAAAAATATTATTACGGAGCTTGAAGTTCTTCCCGTTTGGGGTCCATTTTGGCCTGAAAAATCGAGCGGTGGAAGTGCCGTGGCCATGCGCATTGATGGTCATGAATGCACACAGATGCAGGGCACATCCATGCGGTATGGATGCTCATGGATGAAATTCTCGCTGAAATAATTGGCATGCAGTCAACATGAATGCACATCGTACCTTGCAATAAATTGGCATGCATGCGCATGGGCCGGGGATGCATGCTCATGCATTGGCATGGATGAGCATCAATGCTCATGCATCGGCATCGATGAGCATCGGGGTTTTGTCCAGTAAGGACAGTCATACAGTGGTCTATGGGGTGGCTTCCAGCAAATTCTTTCAGTGATCGTCAAGGCAGAGAACAGGTTATTGGGTCATGTCTTCAACCTTCACTTCATGGGCAAAGGTTAAGGTGCTTCACCCAACTGAAAACATGAGACTTGGCAGAGAAAATGCTCGGCAAGAAGACAAGGATTTTGCAAAGTGGCTTATAGATGTCAGATATGGGAAACATACTGATCCTGCACAGAATATTTCCCTTCCCAATACTGTAGTATTACGTTCAATTCGTAAGGCCATTTGGGGTGTGACTTCGAAAATGAACTGGACCTTTCGTAGCCGGTCTCCTTTTGGGAATTTGATCCGCTGGCAACGCTTGGCAAAGCTCGGCATCCTCGGTTAAGGCCAAAATCGGCTCTGTGACCCTGTGACTTACGAAAAAATTCGTAGATTTTGGGTTGTGTGACATGTGACCATACGAATTGAACGAAATACTACAGTATTATGAAGCTTCCTCATAACAATGTTCAATCTCTGATTGATACAATATATCCTGGCATCTCTACACTCCCTGTGGACCATCGCCAGGACAAATATTTCCTTGAGCGCACAATTCTTTCTGCCCACAATGATGACATGGATGAACCCAATGACAAATTGTTGGACAAATTCACAGGAGAAGAGATCGTTTTCCTCAGTGCAGACTCAGTCGTAACTGAAGAAGGAGTCAACAGTGCCATTCAGTACCCCATTGAATATCTAAATTCAATACGGGCTTCTGGCCTACCTCTGTCTAAATTGAAGTTGAAGATTGGCTGCCCAATTATGAAATTTGGATCCAGTGAATGGTCTTTGCAATGGATCTCGAGGCATTCTGACCAAAATAGCTCCTCATGTACTTGAGATTCGTCTCATTGGTGGAGAACATGGAGGAAAAACAGCCTTTATCCCACATATCTCAATTACACTGTCTGCGGAACAAATCGCTTCAAGTTTTGCAATGGAATGTCGGCAATTCCCTGTTCGACTCGCCTTTTCTATGACAATAAACAAGTCGCAGGGCCAATCTGTAGATCATGTTGGCTTGGACCTTCGCACAGATGTCTTCGCACATGGACAGCTATATGTTGCTCTGTCTCAATGCACTTCCAGTCAAAGTATCAAAGCACTTTTCAAGCCTGACTTGAATACCACTCTAACAAAGAATATTGTGTATCCTGAGGTTTTGCTAGATTAAGTAATGTGTATGTTTGCATTGATTTCTATGGAATTGAAGCCAGCCCAGGCTCCTTCCTTTTTCGGAAGCTCGGCTATCAGGCATCAAACTTCTAGATCGGCGATGTCGCGTGTAAACACTCATACCAAAGCACGTCAGGACGCGTCGTTCACCCATTGTCCGTCGAGTTGGGTGGCATGATGGGACTTGTGTACAATTCTTGTCCTATACCACATCCTCCAAATTTTTATCTCCATGTCTGAATCGAGAACGGGCCCTGCCCCTCAACATGCTACTCCAGCGACCGGGCATCCCCCCATCTGGAAAACACCCCATCCCTACATAGGTCGTGTGAGGCTCCAGTAGAGCTGTAGGCCTGTAGGGACCCCCCCCTTCTAGTGGGTACTGTATAGAGGGACGGATCTACCAGAGAACCTTGGTAGAACCGCGTAGAGCTCGCATAGAGTTCGCATAGAGCCGCTGTTTCACGTGTGTTGATATATATATCCGATTCCGTCCAGTTCTCGAACCCCAATGAAAGTTTACTCAGATCGCAAGAGAAGTGAATATAATATATTCATCGAGGCTGAGACGTACAAAGTACTGAACAATAACAAAAAGCCGTACCGTACCACCTTGGAGAAATTTAGAATGCGCCGTCGTTGGTATCATTTGCAGCGATGGTTGCCAAACGCGTACGATTCTCGGAGGAGGAGGAGGAGGATATGAATTATGATCGACGAGCGATAAGCAGTCGACAAGCCCATTTGAAGCCCAGAATCGAGAGACCAAGAGAGGCGGGAGCCATGTACAGTGCACCACAGATTTTCGTCTTCCCACGGCGGCAGTGAATCTCGAAAGCCATTTGACGTCTTGATTCTTGAAGACTCTTCTAAGGCACTTGAGAAGTAGACCAATGGTGAAGCACTTGCACGGCTCTCAGAGGACCGGGAGGCATAGAACACTTGATGCTAGGCTTGAGACCAGCATTGAGGAGACAGGACACTAAGATCAGCACGGGCGGGCGTGGGATGGAGGGGGGAGAAAAGAAGATGAGCGAAGATTTGATCAAGTCCGCCATTTATAACTTGCCAGCGCACGGACCGTTGCCAAGGCGCAATGACTGGAGGCTTCTGGGTGACTTACATGTGGGACCACCAGGTCTATTGAAAGCACAGTAGAGTGGGAGGGTCTGTGTAGATGCCGAGTTCTATGGAGATCGCGCATGTCTATGGAGCTCTGGCGAGAAACTCCGGCTCTATCGGGATCTACCGAGATTCCGGCATTCTATCACGTAGATGGCTCTCTATCAAAGAAAAATCGATTTGCAGATGCCCCTCTCTCGAATCAATATGGCAAGGCTTCCGATAGGCAGGGAACCACGTCCCCCCAGATGACAATATCGCACCCAGGCTTGCTGACCTCGGCCCGTACCTTGATCATCGGCTGATTTGTCTCCGCCCCGAAGACATGACGAGAGAGGACCCCGGAATATACCTTCAGAGGGTAGGTCCTGGGACGGACAAAATTTGGGCAATTTGGCCCTCAAACCCAGGTCCCGGACGGACAAAAATGGGGGGGCGAGGCCGGATATGCCAGGTCCCTTTCCGGACAAAATATCCGCCGACCGTGGACTTTAGGTAGGCAGTGCTGGCAAAGGCCTCTTGGCTGAGTGGCTTCTGGAACCACGTGCGACTTGAACAGCATTTGGTTGTCGCGCGTTCGGTTCCCCGTGTTCTCATTGAATTTATTTTTTGTTTTCGCTCAAAATTACTGACCGCTCCATGCTCCGGCTCACAGCAATGGAAAAAAGAATCAACAGACTTAGATTCTGGCGCGGAATTACTTAGATGATGATCTGGAATAAATTGCTGCTTAGGTTCGAATTTTAACCCAATTGTATTAGGCAGCGAAAAAATCGTTGGTATACATGTTCCGAGACAATATCGGGGCTCGTAGGGCCCATATCCAGCGCCCTGGGCGAAAAATTGGATTTTGGCTAGGCTAGGCCCCGTCCGGACAAAATTGGGCCCAACCTTGACAAAATGTGTCCGGACAAGAATGGGCCGATCGGCCGATGTCGGAACCTAGCCTTCAAAGGTATATTCCGGGGTCCTGACGAGAGCCAGCGAACGATTTGGCCAGGTCGCCAAGTTCTTGTCGCAGTTGCAGTGAGTGATGGATCTCTCACCTTCGGGAACAGGAGCTGACAGCGCTGAAGCCTCGGGCTGGGTTATTGCCTCCAGTGCCTCCTCCCACGGCCCCTGCCTCCACTCAGACCCACAATTCAAAGAAGCGAAAGCAGCTCTCACCGCCTACGCCGCTCTACGCCGGAGAAGCTGCAAAAGTGGCACCAATCTTTCGGTGCTAGCACATTGAATGTATTTTATTTAGTATTGAAGAAACACTTTACATTTACAGTAGCTATCAATTTTTTCCTTGCCAAGATAGGATTCCAGCCATAACTCGCAGGTAGTACTGACTTGTGCGGAGAGAGTAATTCTTGAGAGACAATGCTGAGTGGAAATGGCCACAATGGGACGGCGGAAGCTTCCGGGATGATGCGATCAGTCTTCTCATGATTGCCGAGCCTTCCCAAAAAGGAAGGTGCCTGTGTCGGCTTAGATTCCGATTTCTATCTGCAAATTTACTGACTGATCTATTGACAGATTTACAATAACAAATTATTGGCTACATATCAATTTGAATTGATTTGCTTCAGCGCTAAAGCCATGAGCCGTACTTTGAGTAATAAAACATACCTTACTGAGAACAAAATTTGTTGACTCCGCGCCGAAGGCACGGGTCGTAATCTTGTATCCCAAGAAGGGAATGTTGCACGTGCCATGGGTTGTCTGACGTTCTCAACTTGAGTCATCACCGTGTCTCGACTCTCATTGCCAAATGGTCACCATCGAGTTTGACTCGGCGACGGAGTCCGGTTCGCAGAGATTGAAACAGCGGAGACAACAACGATCCTGTGACTTCTGCCGACAACGAAAGAGTCAGTCCAACTCCCATCCGTCTCCCCAAACTGAGCTAGACTGAGCTGTACCTAAATTTCGCACAGATCGATGTACTTGACCATATTTCGAGAGAACCCTTCCATTGAATTCTATTCAGGTGATGCCCCAAATACACCCAACGGCTGCTGTTCAAATTGCTTGGCCTTCGGTACGGCCTGCACTTATTCGCAAACATATCAGAAGCGTGGCCCGAAAGCTAGACAAAAAACGTGGCATCCCGTAGCTTTTCCTTGCTGGACCGCTCATTCTTCGAATTTCTCAGGACTGTTGAATCTCTGACCCGGGAAAACACATATCTGAAGTCTCAGTTACGCTCTCTTTCGGTGTGTTCCCTCTGCGCGCAGCCATTGCAATCCCGGGCGGTCGATGGTCCTCCCGGAACGATATCCGTATTTAGCTCCAGCACGGATAGTGGTGACACGACTTCCGAATCCAAGGAACCCATCGACGAGCAAGAGGTGACTAGTGATGAGATGATCTCCCGTTTTAGTCTGCTGTCCACGGGCACGATGAAAAGCAAATACTTCGGTTCAGCCAGCAGTTATGCGCTCGCCAGCAATGCTATCGCGGTAGGGGTCGGTTTGGCTCAATGTTCATACCGGTCGTGACTGAACCTTACAGATGAAGGAACAGTACACGGGACGACTGTCGTCCCACTGGCGGCGTCCTTTATATTGGGATGTATTACCAGTGAGTATTATAGCTTCAAATCACACCTGTACGCCCAATACATCGGCGTCTAGTGGGAAAAAGAAGCACAGGAGTCAGACCTACGAGCACGGCCACCTTACGTCTATCCTCCGACCGACTTGATACTGTCTCTTCTCAATCTCTTCTTCACGAATGTGCATCCTATCCTCCCTATTCTGCACCGTCCCTCGTTTGAGCGGTCTGTGGCAGAAGGCTTGCACTTAACGAACAGGGAGTTCGGGGGAACGTTACTCTCGGTGTTGGCTGTCGCGTCGTGGGTAAGCCCAAGTGGTGTTTTGATTATTATCTTGCATATAATCTTTCTACCAGTACTCCAATGACCCACGAGTTTTTGTGGACGGCGACGCATCGCTCTCGTGCGGTTGGAAGTTTGCAAATCAAGTGCAGATACGGCGACAATGGTTTGAATCGACGATACACGAGGTTCAGATGTATGGTGTATGGTCGCTTTTCTGGATTCAAGAGCGCAACTCTTACTATTTTTATTTTTAGCTCATGATTATTTTTGCAGTCGGAACATCTATCCCTCAAGTTGCCTGGCATTATCTCGTACGTCGTTCATAACGTTGAAGAGAATGCATCTAACCTCACGTAGGGTTTCGGGATTCGCTGCCTACTACAGCGAGGCGTTCACCGTCGAAAGCCGGAAGGCCACAAACCGAGTTGTGAAGAAGAGCTATGGAAGCGAGCGTTCTGGTATGGTTGATTGTCATGCTGGGTTCTCATTATCCCTTCAATTGGTTGCTACTCAGGTCATTTGTCGCTCTCGAACGCATGGTTAGTCTATTCAACGGACGTCCAATGAGCTTGCATGCCGAAGAGTACGAGCTTTGCTGCCTTTTCGTTTTCTGCTTGCTAAACTGCCCGTCAGTTACGATGTTGAGCTCCCGCTTGAGGTGGATGATGAATACTGGGATCGGGGATTCGTACAGCCTCTGGGGAAGCCCTCTCAGCTCTCGTATTTCGTCTGCCATTCACGGCTTTGCGAGGTAAGTCCTCCAACCTTCGTCGCCAAGTTTGTCTTTCGATGAAGGCGACAGATTTTGGTAGATGCATTCCGACAGGTATATGCCTCGAAAAAAGCGAAGCTAAGAATGGGTTGGGATGGCCAGGAGTGGGAGCAGCGTGTTATTTCCAGATTCGATTCATCCATGAACGACTATTTGGATTCCATTCCGGCCCATCGTACGTCGCACTGCCTCTAAGATGATACTTTGGCCTTACTATTTTCTCGTAGTTCGTTGGGATCCTGAAAATCCGCCCGAGGGCACCTTCTTTGATCAATCTGCTGAACTGCATATAACCTACAATTACATCTTGATAGTGGTTTGTGCTTTACTTGTTTCTCAGCTAATTCGGCCCATCTCTTTATTACTTAGATCCATCGGCAACACATCCAGAAAGTGGCCCTTCAGGGGACTCCATCACTCTCCATCTGTGCAAGCGCGGCCCGCGCTATCCTTCATATAGCGGATATTTGGCTCAGGAAACGAAAGCGGATCCCTTTACCCAGTATCCTCGTAAGTGTGTCACTTACGTTGTTTGACACTGATTATATGCCCGCTGCAAACAGACGCCCGTCTTCGTCTCGGGAGTCATTCTCGTTTTATATACGTTGGCAACCAAACGTGCCGGTCTCCCGATTGACAAGAACAAGGATCTAGTTCAAGTTAAGACTGCGATGGATATTCTCAAGTTTGCTGAATCTAGGTAAGTGTCTTCTTCCTGCGATTACACTTTATTCAAATTCCACGCAGGGCCCAACCGGTGGGTCGACTATGGGAGCTGCTCGGAGAAATATTGTCCTTCGACGGTCCTTTACCTTTGAATTACCCGATAAACAATACGGCACCGGATTCTCTCGGATCCCTCCAGTCTGTTGGTTCGAACTCTACGGACATCTCTGGGCCTTCTCTTCCAGCCGAATACCCGCAATCTGAGCAATCGTTTGATTTCTGGAATAGTGTTCTCCCCTCTGACCAATCACTTGGATTCGCACCAGAAATGTCTTTGGACCAATTGCTTGCAGATGGAAACAAATTTGGCACAATGGATAGCATTCTCGATGACGAGCTCTTATCAATGTGGATGACCATGCCTGCTGACATGGTGTACGCCCATATTTCTTTATTCATCTCATCCCAAGTTGACCGAATATCTGCAGTGACATTGAACAATGGGACACAATGAAACGGAATGCTAATGGTGCGGATGGGGATCTGTTTGGCGGTTTCGGAGGGCACCAGTAGCCACCGTTATCCGGTCATCCTTTCAACCGCCGTGGTTCTTGTAATTTAGCAGGGATTATTTCACTGTTTCGTATCAGCCCGTGATGACTTCAACCAGTTCAAATCCAACGTCACGGCGCGAAGGAATCCAACCGAGGTACAGATTGGGATGTTCTGAGGTGCAAAGAGATTAGCAGGCCAACCCACACCACAGAGCTCCGCCTGGGCGAACCTTAAGGCTTCAATAATATCTATTCACTTATTTACAGTAAATCACTTATTTAAATTATTACACATACTTAGCTGCAGTCGGGCCAAGACGGCCGACAAATCCTCAAATAACTGCGAACTTGAGTCAGCAACGGAGCTCCATTGCCTTCACTCGTCGCATTCTCGGCTCAAGCTAATCCTGCTTAACTGGCATTATACTGAGCGTCATGGCGGGGAACCTGAAATACATCCTCACCCCGGATCTCTTCCACTTTATGGTGGACTGTCGAATACCATTCTCCAAAATAGAGCCCCTCGACTTCGTACAGGTCGGCCAGAACTTCATGTCGGAGGACTTCAGAAACAAGTGCCAGGAGCGTGTCTGGCCTATCTTGCAGACACTGAGTAAAATTGGCTTGGACAATATCCCGGACATGATGGATTTCCTCCCTGCACCCACCGACCCCGACTTTCCCATACAGTGTTTGGGTCTGCAGCTCGTCTTCGACCAGGCGCCTCGAGCCCTATGCAGCTCAGATTCTACTGACGGCCGCTACGTCAACTCCTACTTTGACCTGATTGCCCAGCGGCTTGTGCAGTCGTGGCTTGCCCTTCCAGCCAAACAGCGCCCAGACTCTTGGACGAACAGGAAGGGCACCATGTCCGTTGACTACTGGATTCTGCTCCGTATGTGGTTGAATGCCCCCCTCGTTCACAACGGCACCGTCAAAAGCCAGGAGCGGGCCGTGGCTTTTTCGGACGAAACGCGGGAGGTGGTCGAGCATGTCACTGGAAAGCGCGATCCCAACCGCGCTAGCAGGGATACCATATTTTCCGATATCTACGCTTTTCCGCGTATGCTGACGGAGGGTCCGCCCCTCGACGGTGAGGTCACGACGGCGACCTGGTCTTGGTGGATGCTCAAGCTGATGGACGTGCACAAGCCAATCATCGACCGCTTTGGGAGGTATCCATACCAGAATGCCATTCGGGGGTTGGATAGCACGGACGAAGAATTGGAATGGATTCAGAAGACGGACCACTTTGGCGAGGCACCACCTGATGTCGCGAAGAAAGTGAAAGAAGACATTGCGCACGGTCGATGGACTCCGCTAGGCGGTTCTTAAAGACATAAATTCTTTGCTTCTGAGCTTGCGCATTTTGTACATGTGAATCCTTTTCGCCACAATACACACGGCCCAAGCAATCTACAAGTCGAGACGTAACGGATGCTCGCCTGAATTCCATAGCCCTTGTGCTATTATAGGTGAAATAACAGAGCTGACCAGGAGCTGACATGACAGAAGTAGGATATTTACGAGCTGTACAGTATACGCTTCGCAGCCAACGTCTAGTTTTTATTCAAAAAAAGATGGATTCCGTTCTTGTATACTAGGGGGCGGAGTAACCCGAGTGCACGACTATCACCGGCGCTTGAGAGGGGTTGGTAGCTGTATGCGAGGGCATTGTATGCTTAACCCTCTCCGCGGGAAGGCACGGATACGCCGTCATGAGTTTCGATGCACATTATGATCGCAAGGAATCGGCGAGCGGCGTATGGCAACTGTGCACGACTCATCGGAGATCTTCCGATGTTGGATGAAAGAACAAGAGCAAGGATAACGAAGAGTCGGTCGGACACGACGTCGGTGGGTCAAGTACGGGCCCGTCGTGCGCGCGCGTGCAAGGGTCTTCGCGACAGTAGCGCACCGCGTAACGGAGCAAATATATTCGGGGCGCACGGGGACACGGGAGCGGCGCATGGGCGAGGGCAGCCTTCATTCAGATCTTCCGACACACCGAAGCTTCGCAGACGATCGTCATATTACGATCGTTTGGCTCTCCACGAGGTCCCCTCGTCATACACACGAGCCAAATCAAACTTGAGCTGCGCGATGGAGAAGCAGAGAGAAAGGGAGGGATGAATGGTTTAAATCGACAGCGTGGAGCTACGGTGCGACGACACTTGGCGGATCTTGAATGAGGGTAGCGTCTAGTACACTGCGGTAAGAGCAAATCGACAGCGGAGAGCTGCGGTGCTATGGCCCAGGGGGATCTTGAATGAAGGCAGCGTCCGATACACCACGGCACATGAGCTATTCGGCAAGAGTGGGATAAAGCGCTGGACATTTCGGATGTGATGGCAGAAGCGAAAAAAATTCGTCGGCGGCGGCAGGTGGAGGGACGGCAAGGACAATGCGTGTTTGAACGTGAGTGGGCGTCCTTGGAACAGCGCGTACCACTGCGCAGGGGCATCGGCCATACTGTAGACTCGTAAGGAATACACAGCAGATCCTGACGCCGTCGACCTTACTGCTCCGCGAGGGATGCGCAAGAAAAGGGAAGGAAAGGAGGAAAGTTTTGTCGGTAGCAAGCAACGGCGTGACGCTCCATCGGCCTCGCGCAGGCCTCTTTTCTTGCAGCAGGTCTCTGCGCGTGAGCTGAGGGAAGCGCATTGACCGTTTCGCGTGCCTGTCGCGGGTACTGTAGTCATTTGCTGCCACTCTTGCCCACCGCGTATACGCAAGAGCTTCTATTCGCACTTGTGCGTCGATAGATGCCGCGATGTGAATGGGGAGGTGTGGTCGCGGGGTAAGGTGGATCTGTGCGGACGAGAGGGCGTATAGTGCAAGGCGACCGTATGAAGAGTGGATGCAGAGCTAGTGGGGGCAACGAGGATGGTGCTGACGTTGCTGAGGGAAGGAGCGGCGCCGTGAACAGGGAGCGACGGCGTGTTAACCCGCTAAGAGCGCGGATGCACGGAGCACGGGGATGAGAACGCGGAGATGCGCTACACAATGCACAGCACACTCCTTGTCCGATGCATCACTTTTTTGGCTTGAAGTTGTGCTTTCAAGTATGTACAACTCTCCGTCGAGAAAGGAGTACTGGTTTCTCCAAAATTCTCCCTCGCGGAGATCCATCTGGTCCTACGCAAGCGCGCAGTGGCTGGGTTGTCGCTTGATCTTGCGCACGGCTACATATGGCGCGCGCCACCATGCGAGCGCTGGAAAATAGCTCATAGAGTAGTGGCCTGAGATGTCTAGCCGTCCTGCTCCTAATCGGCAGCCGTCCGGGTCGACCAACTCATGGGGGTCTCGCTGTCGAGTAGCGGATCGTATATGCGCCGTTATTCTCCAGCGCCGGGAACGACATTGGCCTAGACTCGGGCAAGCGATAGGTGCGAAGGTTTTCAGACTTCCAATTGCCGAAACGAAGGGGGCATGAATCATTGTCTGAAGGGAAAATCAGCCTGGGTGGGAATGATACTGGTCGGCAGGGTTACTTGCCAGTGCAAAGGCTAGCCAAAATAGTCGCGAACTTGTGTCGCTGCCGAAGGATTAAGCCAATAATTACTGTGGAAGGAAGAGAAGAACTGATGGTCTGGTCAATCTGCGTCTTGGTAAGGAGCTGTTCTGCGAAAACCCAGAAATCTCGTCCGCCCGCTTTCCAGTCGTAGAGATATTGAAATTTGAGATACATATATCACACTGGAGGCATGGTCGATCGCATGGCACCATTTCGGGTGCGCGGAGCAAAACTACATTTCACTTGTGTGGTGTGCAGTGCAGCACTGAGTCGGATTCTCTCGTGTTTCCCAGCAAACACAATTATTCTATAGGGTTCAATCCTGGCAGTTTCTGGTCAGTTGCGAAGTGATCGACAACTTTCTCGTACCAATTCTACACACGGTGAGCACCGCGAAGAAGCGTTGAAATAGCGTCCTTATACGCCATGGCAGTCTTCATGAAATCTCCCGCTCCAGGTCCAGCGGACAGCGGGAGAGCCGGAGTCGCGGCGGCTCGCCATGTTGGACGAGTCGCCTAGAGTCACGGTCCGTCACACTAGTCACGCATTGCTCTGTCGTAGGCCCTCGGCATATACGGTTCGAGGTCCGATCCTGATGCGGACGGATTGGGTCGAAAAAAGGCTTCCCACTCAGATCACAATGCGGACATTTGCGAGGAAAAAAACAGCTCAGTCCGATCCTACGCGCTGACGGGGATGGGTGGTCGGACCTGAGGTCCGATCCATATGCGTACGGGAAGCTCACTTGGCGCGCGACGCATCTCGGTACATTTTTTTTTTTGCCTTCTATCTGAGTTCGTCAGGGAGGGCCTCTTGGGCATGGAACCCATTGCATTTTGTGTAGGAACTATCTCGAGCCATCGTAGGTATTTAGCATACCGCGATCGAAGATTTGACGAAGATGGTCAAGTCCAAGGATGGTGATACTCTCTACCTCCCCCCCCACAGAAGCCCTCGCTATGGAGTATGGACGAGGCTGAAGCCCAAACTGAAGATTCCGAGTCGAATTTCCGACCACGCTCTTCGACACACATTTTTGCCTTCGTATATTTCCTTTTGCTTCCCTCTGCCTTTCATTCTTAAATAAACATATAATTCTTAGTACAGTGTGTCCTAGACCTTGATCTAGTATGTCTGCCCCCAGACCACGGAGATGCAGCAATATAAACAGCATACGCACCGTTTCCTGCTATAATGCGGACGGAAGTGGCCTCTTGGGAAGTCCGATCCGGCGGTGCTGACGGAGTGCATGCGCAAAGATGTTGGATCCAGAATGCGTACGGTGCAGGACGAAAAACGGCGCACCCGATCGCAATGCGTACGGACTTAGAGCCACAAAGAATGTACGGAAACGGCCAAATTCGGGAATTTCGGATCGGACATCCAACCGCATATGCCGAGGGCCTTCTGTCGTCCACCATGAGCGCGCCATTCTTGCCTCCTGAATTGGAGCGAGAAATATTCGAGATAGCTGCAGAGTTGTACCCCCAAACTATCCCTTCCCTTCTTCACGTCTCCCGGCGGGTCTACGATTGGTGGGTCGTACGCTCGCAGCTCGCGAAACGGCCTTTTGACGACCGCCTCATTTTATGGCAGGGTTGACAGGATAAAGTACAGAACAGCTACACCAAAGGGAACACTATCGACTTGCCCCACTCGCGCTTCAATGCGGGCAATTCAATCCAATTCAAAACCCGAGTCTTTTTTTCGCGACAGCATTCAACACTTGCTGCTTTCTGGCCATGAGGGGGATGAAAATATTCATAAAATTCCCTCTGCGTGCAGCGGAGTACAAAACCTCCGATTCAGCATTGTTGGGGCACAACTCCAGCCTAGTAATCGGTTTCATCGAATTCTCTCCGCTTTCGCTGCCATGAAACCGCGACGATTAACCACTTGTGTGGAGTTCATATTGAGTAGCCTGACGCCAAGTCCAATGTTCACTTCAGTTACGCATCTTACCATATTCGAGTGGATTTTGTCGGTGAACGACCACCCTCCTCGTTGGCTGCTTCAGTTCCCCGTCCTCACCCATTTGATGTTAAACGATGGACTTGAACCGCTGGTCACAAATATTCTGGGGATGTGCAAAAATCTTCATGTTCTGATCTGCATGGATCTGGAGTGGAGGGTGTTCGCAAGGGAGGATATCGTCCATATTGACGACGATCGCTTTGTGTACATGCACACACAAATTGGGTGGGAAGAAGATTGGGTAACGGGAACCAAGGGAGGAGTGGACTTTTGGGCAGCCGCAGAGGCTTTCATTGCGAAGAAACGCCGCGGGGAAATCGAACCAAGTTCGTCTCTTAACAGATTCATATTAATTCTGACATCTTACTTCGCAGATTCTCGTTGCTGGATTGAGAAGGAGGATGACATTGGATATGAATATTTCGACGACTCTGGATGGCCCTTCTAAACTGGTCCTGCTGCCATCGTTCGTCTGGCTCACAGTCACATTAAGTTCACTAGAACTGGATGCCGCTCAGTCTGACCCTTTCGCTGTCACTGAGCCTTGACGGCGTGCTGGACATTGCGACGGCAACAATGATCGTATACACTTGGAGAGAATCTCATTCGGACCGCTACCATTTGAGCCAAACCAAGCTCAAACATGTACTTGAAGATACTTTTACTACTTCCACATTCGTCCGCGCGATCGTTTCGAATCACCATATCCCTGTGCTACTAGTAGTTTTAAATTTGTGAAGAGCTTCGTTCAGCGACTCTTTCCTTCGCACTGCAGAGTTTGCCACATCATGCACCGAATGATCTGAATTCAACCTTTCTGCCAGGTGAAAGCCGAGATGCCGTGCGAACCCGCCCGCGCCGGTTGATCCTTGTCAAGAAGTCCTCCGCAGCGATATTCGAAGCCGCAGCCGCAGTGCAGTTTGCTTTCTGACTACCATGATCTTGCTTGAATCCAAGGACATTCAGAATGCAGAAACTACCGTGACCGCCGCCACCGCCGTGCCTGTATGTCTATGGCACAGTTAGACTTACTTTGTTGCTTGGCTCATGTAACTTGGAACAGGACGATCCACCGCCGGCGTACGCTGATTTTTCATCTCCCGTTGCGTCTGGATCTGGCTCTAGGCCGAGTGCGCGACCGACCGACGTGAATCAGACAGGAGCGCGCCCGACGAACTTTCTGAGTCTCACCCGCAGCAATGGGCCTATCAATGGGAGCTACACAATAGACCCTCGCGTTCGGATCCCTCCTGCCTTGTTACCCGAGGCCTCTGAACCGCGGCGGAACTTGTACCTCGAAACCACCAGCGCCCCCATCGACGTGGATATTTTCGTCCTAGGGGATGCGACCTCAAAAGTCGATATCCAGCTCGAGGCCAACGGTCCCATCACAGCACGGATCGTACGTAGCTTTTCTTCATTCCGAGGTCAACTAAATGAATGAAATTTCAGCACGCAGCGTCAGAGGGCCTTCGTCCTCTTATCCACATTACTGCCCGCTCCGACAGACCCGTCACGGTCGCGCTTCCGCAGGGTTTCCGCGGGCCCCTTAGCATGCGCACACCCCATTGCGCCCCGCGCCTCCCCGCGGATGTAACGATCTTCACCGAGGTCCAGGACACACAGCGCGGTTTTGTAGGGGACTTTAGCGACTGGACAGAGGAGTCGATGGGAGATTCACTGACTCTGACATCTACTGGAGGGACCGTGACGGTGCAGTGCGATGGGGAGGCAGCCAGTGCACAGGCGGCTAATGTATTACCGCCAACCTGGAACCCAATTTCATGGATGCATATGGGCGCAGCGCGGCGAGGACTGCATTCGCTCGGCGCGTTGCCGCATGTGCCTGGCCCTTCATACCCTCTGCCCAGGCCGGGTGTCGGGTTCCCTGGCTCGCTGCCGCAGTGGCCGCCTGGCCCTATACACCCTCTCCACTGGGCGGACATTGGGAGATCCAGCCGTATGCCACCACCGCCGGGCCCTCCAAATCCTATGCATTGGCGGGGCGGGTTCCCCGGAAGTCCTCCGCAGGACATGAATGGTTCGCTGCCGCCGAGGACGCCTGGCCCTTCGCATGTGCCGCGCGACGAGTTCCCAGGCGGTTTCGATTTTCACCGCGGTCCCGACTTGAGCGGCCTCGATCGCGGCCTCGGGACTCTCCAAGGCGAACTCCACAACCTTGAGCGCAACCTTGGCACCCTCGACAGCACCCTTGAGCACAACCTCGGCACCCTCGACAGCAACCTCGGCAACCTGGACCTCAACTTGGGCAACTTCGACGGCGACGGCGACGTTAATAACGTTGGAAGCAATCCCAACGACCTCGATCGTACCCCTAGTCTCGGGAGGCCGCGAAGGTTAAGGTCGAGGTCGAGGCCTCTTCGGGCGCGAGCGGCGTGGGCGCGAGGAGCAGCCCTGGAGACGGGCCAGAATACCTAAATTCGAGTGCCAGCGCTCGATAAAGAAAGTTTCCTGCAGGGTTTCAATTTACTTACTGTGTATTTCTCGAGGTTCATATGTGCATGTATTCTAATACAACTGCTTTCGTTGTTGTTTGTAGGTTTGTAGTATATAAGGATGAATTGTCTTCACCATTTCACAAGGAGAGAAATACAAGCCGTTGGTAGCCGGTATCATGATGGAAGGTGCGTTTGCAGAAGTTTGCAGTCGCCAAGCTCACCGTCCATGGTCAACTCCCGGCATCTTGCAGACACAGAACATCCAATTTCCCGAGAGAAAGCGATGACTTTTTTCTCTTTAAAAACCTTTTTCATTTTAGCCCAATGGTCGGCGGATTAATATTGATCACCAATCTAAAGTCGAACGTCATTCTGTCGCTTGAGGACCCTAACACTTGTGAATTGGCATATCTGAGTTTAGTATCTACCTCTCCCTCTCTGTCTGAAGCCTTTCGAAGTCTGCTTTTGGCTAAGCACGTCCAAAACGTTGGATGAGTTGAACTTGACGCCCGAACAAGCGCTGGATCCGTACGACTTACTCCGGCAAGTACACAATTCGAATTGGATCCGAATCCCAAAAGTGATGTGTGGCCTACCGCGCTCTTGTCTCAAGCTGGCTAACACGAGTCGGCCGCGTGTAACAACTGTCAAAAGGGAAAGATGGATTCACTCTAGCCTGTGAACGAAATCGAGCTTTGAATTTCGAGGTTTGATTACATTCGATAAAAGCGGTCTTGGGTCAATCGAAAAAGAGACCACCGTTGATGGAAATCTGGGCCGAATTATGTGAGTCAGATGTGATTCCTGGACACCATCGAGACTAACACTTTGGCCTAAAATTTCGTTAGTCAATGTTCGTTGGCATGACGAGAATCAGTGCGCACCTGTAATGAACTGAGACTCTTTGGAAGCCAAGAAAGACACGAGATTGGCGATATCTTCCGGGGTTCTGCAGCAGACGATTAATTTCTGTGATTCACGACAAAGATTGATGGTTCACCCTATCAGTTTGAGAGGGGACATTTCTTTGAACTAAATAAAGGATGAGCAAGCATACAGCTGGCAGTTGACGCTGCTCGCCTCGTTCACTATTGCGGTAGCATCTTCTGGGCTGTTTGTCAATCCAGCCACTGCAGGGTGTAAATGTCCGTATTTCGGATGATAGGAAGCACGCACGCATGGGGGTGTCGACAGCGCCAGGCGCGTAGGCATTGACTGTAATGCCATGCGTTCCCAATCCAGAGGCTGGCACCATTTGATTTAGCTCAATTTAACGAGTAGCAATGCGTCGTTAACCTACCCGCGGCCTGAGTGAGCCCTCTGATGGCAAACTTGGACGCGCAATAAGCTGCTTGGAACGCAAGGCCTGTAGAATAGAGTTTACATTATAAACCGAAACAACGTGAGGGTACCTTTTTTGCCTGCAACGGAAGACGCCCCAATGATGCGACCACCGTGTCCTTGCTTGATCATTTGCAGACCCGCGTACTTATAGCAAAGAAAGGTTCCTCGGGCGTTGATATTCATAATTCGGTCCCATTGGTCCGCAGACGCTGGTGCACATCAGGAGATTAAGCAGAATCGAGATGATAGGTTACCTTCTGTCAATGCTGTCCTATACGGTCCTGCGATTCCCGCATTTGCAACCATCTACTCAAGGAAAGAAATTCAGAAGAAACGACAACTAGGTGTGACGCACGACATCGAGACCCCCGTGGTGCTTCACAACGTTCTCAACCATCTGCTTTACATTCTCTTCCTGGGACACATCAGCAAGATGCTTGGAACTTTCCCGTCCTTTCTGCTTTAATTCAGCGATAACGGCGTCCAGCTTTGCTGAATTCTCTGGGACATCGTTGACGGCGACATCAAATCCATCCTCCGCCAGCCTAAGCGCGATACTTCTTCCGATTCCCTGTGCTGGGCAGAGTACTCAAGTTAAACTGAACACTATAGGTCCGAGTCGCATACTTACCAGCGCCGGTGACGAAGGCAGTCCCTTTCGATGACATGGTGGGAGGAAGAGAAAGGCGAACAAGAGCTCAAGCAAATATATAGCAAGTCCTGTCTTCTAGGCCCTCCTCAAGCGACGGGTGCGGCATGACCGTCGAACTTCGAGAAGAGCCAAAATCGGCTTTAGCCGAGACCCAATGTGGCTGTGCAACTTGCCTCTTTGCCACAACTATGGGCTTCATCGTGCTTTGGGCTTTGGGCGCGCTTTCCCTCTGGTTGTTGTTGCCTTTAGTGCCAATTGGCTCGGAAGTGGAAAAGTTGTTTTGGACCTTGACCACTGTTTTCGTTTGGTGGATTTTCCTTGCCAAGCGATTTCAGGCGAACAATCCAAGCTTTTACCCAAACCGCCTGGAAGACTCGGATATAAGCAATGATTCTGATCCAAATTATCACCCATCCTCTCCGGACGATGTATTCCAAGTCAGACGCTTTCTTGTCGACTTTCTTCCCCCAGAGCTTGTCAACACCATACTCGACGAAGCGAAATACTGGCCTAGGATCCGCTCCACCAGAGATCGCATCTTGATTGTTAGCGCCTCATCCAGCAGCGACCATGATGCGTCGCTTCGCTGTCTGGTAACTCCACCTTTCCCCGTACCCGAAGCCCTCGGGGGTCCTTCAGCGCGCTTGCACGTCAAACTCGTCGAATTCAATATCTTGAGCAACGATCAAGGCTGGGGCGGCAATCCGCAGGACGAAGGTATGCATATCAAATACTTGAATGCGATATTTTCACATGTGCTGTGCAGGCACTTATAATGGCTCGTATACTTGGTTCGAGGCTGCAATCCTGCGGCCAGGAACGGCGCCGGAACCCCAAGGGTGGCGGCGTCTAGCCACTATGCTTGGAGCGAGCAGATTCCGCCCGGCTCGACCTTTATTCGAGGTCACGGACCAAGATGGCCGGTCGCGATGGCTGGTACAGACCAACCGGTGTGCGACCAGCCAGGCGCTGGATCACAGCGTTGTATGGCAGCCAGATGGGTCTCCGACTTCCAGCGGCGACCTCAAGGAAAATGGGAGCGGGGACGGTGCTGGGTTTATTGAGCTGCTCGCCCCCGAGGATCGCATTGGGATTGTAGCTAGGGCCAGGGTAAGAATTTGAATTTTTGTTCATTTCAAGTAGCTGAAGGGTTTCAGTTTCCCGGATGGATGAACTACGTTAGAAGTGTAAACATCGTTGTATATTACGCTGTATGAGATCCCCAAATCCTAATTCTTTTCCGACACTTCCCAAAGCATTGGATATTAATAAGATGCGGATTGCCTTAGATAACTCAGAAGTAAGTACGATAGTTGAAACGGATGAACGATGTCATCCATTAGATCCTCGCATGCGCCTCAGCGGATGGGCCAATGATTTCGCCAGCCTGCACGAAAAGAAAATAATTCCATCGCTGTTTCGCAGACATTTTCATGAGTACGTTTATATTGTCCTTCTAGGCACGGATTCAACCCTCCCCGCTTGGAAGTTGAAACTACGGCTTAAAATTCCGAGGCACTAGTTTGAGAAGCACCTAGGGAGCCCTGTATGATTTCAGAGAAATTCCACTCATCATACGAGCGGGAAACTCACCCTGGGAGCCTTCATTTCGACGAGATCATTCAATTCTCTGTCCGAAAATATTTCTCTCGTTACCGTCACAACGGCGGGCCGGCTCCCGGTAGTACCTCCAGTTCTTGCATTCGCGAAGATACTCTGGTGGGATACTTCATCCAGAGATGTAGAGCCACGGCCACCCATTATTTGGAAACGAGAATTAAGAACGGCGAAAATGGTGTTGGCGTAGAGCTTTGGAAGCAAGACACCCGCAGCGAAAAAGTATGGGCGATTAGGGAAAGCGAAGAAGAGAGCTAGATTTGCGAGTGCAACCACAGCTGGAGAATATTTATCATAATGCACCGACACAACCTTGGAAGCGTACCAGTCAAAGATCCGGTCTCTATTGTTAGTCGAATCAATTTGACGATCAACATATGTGTTCGGCGAAGACCCGTATCGTTCTTCAGAAGCTTCAGTTGGATCGCAAGTTCGTCAGCACTAGGTCAAAAGCCGACGATGAAACTTGCATAGTAGGTTACTGACACAGCAATGATGAAATCGCTCAAAGCCGCTCCGCCAAGCCACAGCTTCAAGACTTATTGTAAGTGAATGAGGTCTGGACGAATATGACACGTACTGCGGAAACCACAGAGTTCTTTCGGGTGTGTGGCGGTGGAACAACGCCCACTGGGACAATGTTATGATCCGTCCATGTGTGTCCGTGACATCGAGCTCGTACCTTGGTGTTGAAAAATCCCAATCAAGATCCCGCTCACACCACTGAGCAAGGACACCTAGATTATATGATAGCTTAAGCTAAAACGAGCCCGAAAAACATACGTACCACTACGATCAGCACGGGAATGCCCCATCCCTTTGATAATATGTATACACGGTATGCGTAAAATGTTTGCCCTATGCAGGCAACTGAAGGAGAGGGAATCAACATGAGGTAGATCACGAACAAAAAATATACCAATGCCACTCATAATTGGGACCGTCAACCAGTCGAAATGGACATCCCTCAAGGTGGAAATGTTACCAAAACCAGTTCCAAAATTTGTGAACGCATCATGGGTCATGAGAATCGTTTGCACAACCTCGAGGAGATAGACGGAGTATACGAGGCACTGGATGGGCATGCGATCATTTGGAAATGCCCTGTAATAGAGGTCTGCGATATCTTTAGTACAGGCTGGTGGGGACAGCAAAACGACAGCTTGCATAATTGCATCGTCAGAGTCCCGAAAAGACCCCAGTGAAGCAGGTATCCGACGATCTGCATCGAAAAAGCATCACGCAAGGCACAGACGTAAACCAAGTCTAGCATACCACTGGGCCAGACCTACTCGCAATGAGTATGTCAATCGTCATCAAAGAGCGAAGCCGGAACTGACAGTTGGGCGATCTCCAATCCAGGAGCGAGGGTTGTTGCAGGATCCATGTTGCTCAGACTTGTTGAGCGAGTCACTGGATGAGTGAATGGAGTGCTGTAGAGCGGTATCTGGGGTAGCGTTAAGAGGACCAAACTGAGAGTTAACCATGATATATTATTATAGCCATTGGAGTGGGATACGATCTGGAGACGGAACCGAACCAGTTCAGTAGCGAAGTAGCGTGGAAAGTCGACTACCAAATTAGTGCGCAGAAAATTGTCGCATTATAATTACATGTTGTATTTCTTTGAAGGCCTGGCCATCGACGCTTTGCGTTAGAAATTGGATTATTGGATACACTGAACAAAGACGGTCTCAAACTAAATCAACAGCAGCGATGATTCATGAATAGGATTCAAACCTACATATATATGTCCATGACGGCCGCGGCGTTCCGTTCCAGAAAAAAACCATGGGAGAAGATAGAACTATGAAATCAGGAACTCGAAGACAGCAAAGATCAACTGATCCAAGGTGATAGGGTTAAACGTTTCCTTCCAGAGACTTGAAAGGGCACAGTGGGGGAACCTGTAAATCCAGGAACATGTTCAAGGCGGCGCGGCTTCTATGGAGCGCTGGCAGAAGGCAGAACTCTGCAGAACTGCCGCAGAAGACAGTGAGCCTTCAGCTTCAAGTTTGGCCAACATAGAAGGCTGATGTGAATGCAAGAGGTTTCATCACGATGCTCCGCTCGAAACGTTGATGAGAGTGATGCCGAGGTTGTGCCGAATAGCAAACCATGCATGGTTGGTCCTCCGCCTTCTATACTGTAGTCAGTTTTAAATCCTCTTGAATCTTGATTAATTGCAGTACGACAAATAATAGGTATAAGTACTGGTTCTTTAGAGATATGCATGAAAATAAATAGCCATGCTGTCCGATACACACAATTTCTACACCAAAAGCAACAGAAAACAAACGAGCGACGCCGAAATCGAATCGAAAGATCAATGAAAGGAAGGGGACGACCTCACAACGCCATTGGACCGTCCCACGACATCTCGCTCGCGCGGCTGGCCCGCTGCTGGTTCGGGTCATGATCGTGCCCGCCGTGGTCATACCCATGCACGTCGAGCTCGCCCTGCTGGTAGCCTTGCGCATAGTAGTGCTGTTGCGGATATCCCTGCTCCGTCCGCCCGTCTGTATCACGGTCCATGTCCTCCTCCCGCCCAAACGACCCCTCCGGCGCCGTTGCGTAGCTCGCATAGCTCGCCTGACTCGCGGAGCGGACCGACAACCCCGTACCATGCCCATGTGAGCTCGCGGGGGCGTATGAGGACGGTGGACCCGCCGACGACATCGTGTTCATCTCAAAGTGCTGCTGCGTGGCGGGCGGGGACAGGGTTCGTCCAGGCGACGCGGGCGACATCGGCGGCATGTCATACGTGGGCATCGGCTGGTTGTTTCCCCGCACTGTGCGCATGCTGGCTCGCGTCGTCGCGATGCTGGACCGGCGGCTCGGCGGCGTAGAGGTAATCTCGCCGCTCGGGAGTTTGTATTTGGGTGAAGGTTGTGGGGAGGGTGGGGGGAGCTCCGATACAGAGTAGTACGACCCCTGCGGGCTTGCAGGGTTTCTGTGGACAGGGCTTGGGACCTGTGCTTGCTGGGGCTGCGGCGCATACAGATATTGTGCCTGCTCTTGCTCGTTCGGTGGTGTCCTGTCGCTGTACGGCTGCATGGAGTTGAGTGGAATGCCGGCGGTGGTGGTTCCAGGGCTGGAGGTATTGGCAGGCTCATACTGGGCAAATTCAGAAACAGAGCGTTCATGGTCGGTGGAGAACATGGGCGCGGTCTCGGACGGCTCTTGCACACCATGATTCCCGCGCCGCCGCTTTCCGTTGTGATGTCCGATACCGAGCTGGTCCTTGAGATCACCTGCAACCCACATCTCGCGCACGAGGTCCTTGTCGCGCGGGGTGTACACCGTTGTGTAATACTTGATGATAAACCGTGGGGCTTCAAGGAACACAGTGAGCGAAACGGACCAGAAAGGAGGGATGGCGCGCACCCAAGCAAATAAGCGACGTGACGACTATCGTCGTCCAAAACGTCAGTTCACCAAACAGCACCTGCTCCTCGTCTATGAAGTCTGAGCTGAAGAAGAATGAGAAAATGACGATCCAGGCCATCATCACGATTGTTGACCCAAACACGGTGATCCACGTCAAGGACGTCCAGCTGAGGCCAACGTCAGCGCAAAATCAATGGAAAGCAATCAAGCGCAACGAACTAATTCATGTTAAGGCCCACATATGTGTTTGCGGTCAGGATGGCTGCCACAGCGACGGTCGTGCCAAAGTCAGCCAGGGAATCGATACCCTTGCCGTTCCATGACACTGCCAGGCCAAACCTCCACACAAGGTACGGGATGAAGTAGACAACGGCCGACTGGTACAGCCCGTCCAGCATGTAAAGCCAGAACTTCGTCCTCGTGTACTCCAGCCCGCGGATGCCCCGAACGTATAGTTGTGGGAAGGCGAGCGCCGCGCGCGCGTTGATATCCTGGTCGAAGGCTGGGGTCGAGTAATGAGCACCATCCAAACGAAAGAGTAGAAATGGACGCACCGCCCATGACGACGACAGGAAACGACGTAAAAACAGTATTGCACAGCAGAATGAATGTGTAGTGGTATAAGTATGTCGCGTCGAAGCTATATACTCGTCAGCTCCGCTAAGCACTAAGAACCAATGTACGCACCCGTTGAACGGCAGATACCAGAACAGCCCGAGCGTCCAAATCACGTTCTAACACCAATCCATCAGTATTATGACGAAGGCGTAGCAAGAACAGGCGCACCTTGTAGAAGAAGTTGGCGTGCATTTCCGCAACGCGCTGATACGACCACCGCCCATGGACGATCAGCAGTTTCGTCAGGAAGCGGAACTGGCCAAAGGCGTAGTCGGCGGACATGGCGGCCTGGGAACCCTCGAGCCCGAACAACCCGCAGCCGATGTTCGCCTCCTGGATCATCGCAACATCGTTCGCACCGTCTCCAATCGACAGCGTCATCGCATTCCGGCCTTCCTTCACCTGTGGAACAGAACCCTCGGTGAGCAAAGAAAGAAAGAAGCTCATGCCAAGCAAGAAAAAAGCAAGAACGCACAAGCTTAACCGTGAGGGCCTTTTGAGCGGGCGACACTCGGCAGCACACCACCGTCTCGCACTGCGTGCCCAGGTTGAGGAACATCTCCTTCAGGCCCGGACTCAGCGCATGCGACAGCGTGTCGCCGTCGATGACCACGGCGAACGACGCCTGCGCGCCAGGGACGAAGCCCCGCTTCCGCGGGTCCCACGACGGCGGGCCTAGGACGGACGCGATCTTGTTTAGCCCGGCCTCAATCTGCGAGCGCGCCTGTTGCTGCGAGTCGGCGGAAAGGATCATCAAGTCCATATCGTTCTTGAGCAGGTTACAGCTGTACCCGATCTCAATCGCAGTCTGAAGCTTGTCGCCTGCAGAAGTCGAGTCGTCAGCAAGTGATACGACAATATAATAGAAGAGTAGAAGGGGCGACGCACCGGTGAGAATCCACAGCTTGATGCCCGCGCGGTGCAACGTCTCAATTGCCTCCGGCACGCCCTCCTGCAGCTTGTCCTCCAGCGCAGTCGCACCGAGGATCGTCAAGTTTTGCTCAACCTGCTCACACGCTGCCTCGATCGCCTCGTCCCGCCCCTCCACTCGATTCGTCGCATCGTCATACACCCTCGACCACCGCGAGTACTCGTCCTGGCTCAGCACGCGCCACGCAACACACAACGTCCTCAGCCCATTATTCGCAAACGACTCCATATCGCGCTGTGTCGCCTCCTTTAGCACAGGATCGTGGTCCGCTGCTAGCCGCGCATAAATCACGCTGTCCGCACCCTTGCAGTACATCACCAGTCGCCCGTCCGGCGCACGGTACACACAGCTCATCCGCTTCCGCGTCGAATTGAACTCGAGCACGCGAAGCAGTGTCCACCGCTCCGTCTCGCCCAACACCTGTATCTCCGCCATCTCCCTCCCCTTATTCACAAACACGAACCCGACGTCGCGCGAGGCAGCCACCAGCGCCGCCTCATCCGGGCTCTCCGCCTTGTACTCCACCCGCACCGGGCTCTTCTCGTCCCCGCCGCCGTGCTTCTCCGCAATCACACTATGGCACAGCGCTAGCGCACGGAAGAACGCGACGAGGTGCTCGCGCTCTGGGCCGCCGCGGTCCGCCAGCGCCGTTGCGAGCGCGGGGGACACGAGCGTGAGTTTCTGCGGCTGCAGGTACCGGTTCGCCCACCCGCGTTCCATGGTGGTGATCATGAGCTGCTTGAGCCCAGCAAGCTTCGCGGAGAGCTCCTGCGGGTCCATGGTGTCTGCGGCGCCTGCGCGCGTGGCGGCACCGCGCTGCGCCTCGGTGACGCCCTCGCCGTACGGGATGCCGTTGACGGAGCACTTCTGGAACTCCATTACGTTCTGCGTGAGCGTGCCTGTCTTGTCGGAGAAGACGTATCTAGCTCAAAGCAAATCAGCGTCGGTCCGCGTGCATGTAACGGACTGGGACGCACTCGATCTGCCCAAGGTCGTCGCTGATATTCCACGTCTTGGGCACGCACGGCGTATCGTACCCCTCATAGTACATGTCGATGTCCTGCGAGATAAAGTACGCTTGGATGGTCTTGACGATCTCGATGGAGATGTACAGCGAGATGGGTACGATATTCTGGAACATGATGATGCACGAGCTGCACAAAGGCGCGTGAGGCTCTCGTCGTAAAGGTCGAATGACGGCACGACGTACACAAAAGTAACCAGCGCATTCAGCACATACACGCTCGTGGGGTCTGAGTTCTGCTCGAAAAACGCCGCGCTCGTGTTGTGCTGGGCGTCTTGCAGCCCGTAGAATATCGCAGCGATGATGCACATCAAGAGCAGCACACCAAAGTTCACCGCCACGTTGAAGTTGGTCTCGCGCTCAATCTGCGCGCGCGCGAGTCGGTCAATTTACGTCCAATTGAAGGCACTAAAAGACACCCACCTTACTCCGCTTACTCGGTGTGTCCCCGCCATTAAGCATGATCTTCGTGTCCGCACCCGTAAACACCACCAGCCCGACAACCCACGCCGTGTTCCTCAGTGCGCAACCACGCAGCAGCATCTCGTTGATGCTCACCGGCTCCGCGCGGTCTTCAGGTGTCATGGCACCTGTGTGCGCGTCAGCTCGTACATTGCTCCCCTCCGTTTCTCTCCCTGCGCCTGTGACCCGCCGTGCGCGCCCCCCAGTACACGGTACAGGAGAACAGGCAGGGACGAGACGCAAGTACTAGTAGGGTAGGCAGCACTACTCACCAGTTCGCTCCATCGGCATCGGGCTCCCCCCACGCCCCTGCCCCTGGCCGTGAAAGTCCGCCTCATAGTTCGCGTTATTGTTGTTCGCCCGCGCGTGCACGCTCGAGAACGCCGAGTTGGCGGAGAAATCCCGATAGCGTAGCACGCCGTGGTAGAGGTACCTGCCGCGGGTGACTTAGCAAGTGGAAAGGAATCGAAACGCGGGTACGCACAGATTTTGCGACGGCGCTTCCGAGTCGAGCACGAAGCGCGCGCGCTGGACCTCCTCCTCGGCGGAGGACATGCCCCGGGTGGCGCCGAGGGATTTGCGCAGCTGAGTGTGGGTTAGCACCGGACGGAAAGAAGACGGGGAGGACAATGTGGAAAGAGCGGAAAGAAGGGCGCGCAAAGAGAGTTCGGTGTAATGGCGAGACGCGTCCACCGAGCCCACTTGACCCATCACCATACTAGATCATCTGAAGCCTTGGTCGGCACCAAATGCACGACACGATGACCACACCAGAACTCCATCCTCCCTTCCCATTGGGTGAGCAAGGCAACCCTCATCCCGTACTGCTGTGGCGCACACTGCACCTCTCCTTATCGCCTCCCCGCCTCCCACACACGCACGCTCCCGCGGAGTATCCGAGTCTCTAGGTATCGCTCGGTCGCCTCCAGACCCCACGTCTACGCCGGCACCGACACGACAACTCGACAACCACAAACCAAAGCGCACCGCAACCCCTATGCTCCCTCGTACACCCACACGCTCCCCGGTATCGACGCACACCCGCTCGCCCCTCACAAACCCCAACTCGCGACTCCCGCATACCCCAAGCAAGCCACGAACCCCCAAACTCGCAATCCTTCATAGCATTCGCTCGAGACCGAAAACCGACCTACCTTCAAATTCGTCTCCCCATCCAAATTCTTCGTCTCGAGGTAGCAGTTGCCGTCGGGGTCGGACGTCGCGAGGACGATAATGTCGGCGGGGACCTGTGGGTGGGGGAGGTGGGTTAGTGGGTAGTTGTTGTAGATGTACCAATAGCATGTAACAGGAGTAAGGTCGACAAAAAAAAAACGTCGCAAGACCGCAAGCACCGACCGAACCAGAAAACGAAACAAAGATCGAAACCCACCTGCTCATTATCCCTCAACAGCACCAAATCCCCCACCTCGAGCTTCTTCCACAGCGTGCGCTCCCACTGCGCCGCGCCCGCGCGGAAGTTCGGGTCCTGTGCGAAACAATCAACAATAAATCGTCAGTACATGTACACATCGCGCAGAACCAAAACACGGAGTGCACGAATCGAAAGTCAAGCAAAGATAGAAAGAAAAGTAAAGAAAAGTAAGGAGCAAGAACAACGCACCAACACCGCCGGCGGGGGATACGAATGCGCCCCCGTCGCCGTACTCGCCATACTCCTCCCATCACTATCGTCTACGTTCAGCGTGCTCTGGCTCGCCCCGAGCGAGGACGACGCGGCCTCGCGCGCGCGGAGCCGTTTGACGCCCTTGGAGACGACGCCGGGGCGGTTGATCCCGAGGAGCTTTTCGAAGAGGGAGCGGGGGTCTGTGTGCGCGTTTGTGTTAGCGTTTATTTCGTTTGCGTTAAGATTGAGAATGGAAAAGGAAAAGATAAGATGGGAGGAAAGGGAAGGGAAAGGACGCACCGCGCGGGATGTTGGGGTTGCGGATCGCGAGGCGCGTGGTGGGGGTGGTGTTTACCTGTGTGCGGGGTGCTAACGTTAGCGTTCTTGCTAGGAAGATAGGGAATAGAGCGGCGAAACGAATTGGAACAAACCTCCTCGTCGAGCTGGCCGCGGCGGTAGTCTTCGATACCGTCCTTGAGGGCTGTTACGGCGATGATGAAGGCGAGGGGGAGGACGGCGATGGAGCCGGAGGTTGCGCCGAAGACGGGGAATACTGGAGTGTGTGTTAGTGTGTGAAATAGATAAAGTATGGATTCAAGAAATTGGGAAAGAGATGTAAACGAGTCCAGTCCAATTCAAGGCAACCCCAGTCCAAAGCAAGCCCAGTCCAAGGCAAGCCATTGAATGGTTCTGCATGCGAAGACGAGCGGCGATAGCACTAGTCCACACTCCCATCACAATGTCTCACCCCCGCCCGAGCGAAATAGTTAGAGTATAGAAATGGATTCGTGAAATTGAGAGATGGACGTGAACGAGTCCAGTCCAAGGCAAGGCAAGCCACCGAATGATTCCGAGTGTGCAGCGATAGCACTAGCCCACACTCCAATCACAATGTCTCACCCCTCCCGAGCAAAGTAGGCAGCAGCACTCACATTGAAACACAACGAGGGTGAGGAAGAATAGATTGGCGATGCGGCGGAACTGCTCGTAGAGATTCCGCGGTATAAACGTTACCAACGTGTATTCTGAATCGCACCAATTAGCACTCCAATTAAATAAATATTCCTCCCATGTACGCACTCGTCGTCCGGACTTTGTTCCTCGGGTAGCGCACGACTGGATCCCCCCCGCTATCGAGCTCCGCGCGAGGCAACGGTGTATTCACATACACATTCCTCCGCTTACCCTCCGGCCGCCCCCTGCCGTCCTGCTTCTCCTTCTCTGGGTCCCCGTCGCCTTGGCCCTGTCCCTGGCGCTGCTTCTCGCCCCTCGACGTCCAGAACCGCCTCCGCCGCCGCGTCTGGCGCGCATCGGCCACGATACTCTCCGCAATGGCGGAATGGGCGGTGCGCACGGTGCGCAACCGCAGCTCGGGGTCGATCTGCTCGTCGTCCATGTCCGGGTCCGAGTCCAGGGAAACATCTGGCCGCCGCTTGAGGATGGACATAGGACAAAATATTCAGGAATAGGGTAAGAGGAGGAAAGGTTGGCTTTGTTTGTTTCGAAGGCCTCTGGTGGCTGACCTCGACGACGTTGCTCGGCGGCGTATTATTACTGTACAGCCTATTACCCGACTTCGTTGGATCCCCTTTGCGCCCAACGACGCGGCAGCCACCTCACAGATGCGATGATCCTCGTTGCATAATACTCGCTACCCAATCGGCGTCCTCCCTCGGCCCGGTTTCACAGCCAAGTTTACAGTACCCGCTTGGCGCCAACCACAGTTTCCCCGGGCTCATGTACTATGGCCGTGGACCCTATGTCGATAGGTCTGCACCCGTGCTGATGGTTGATTCCATCATTTGTTCCGTGTGATCCTTGCACCGCCCAGACACTGCCTTGACGTGTCTTCTCTTCCTCTCCCACGTCGCTGCTCCGCACTTCGTATGATGAACACGGCTGCCGTTCCGAAGCCCAAGGGGACCCACGGGGGTAGGCGCGTCGGGTCTGGGCGGAAGAAGAAGGTAGAAATTCTTGGGAATTTGGCACAGACTTCTCGACGCGCGCGTGCGCGTTCTCCTCGGCATGCCGCACCTTCCAATATTCCCCAAGGTCCGGCGGCGGCATTCTTCAATCCCTATATCACAAATCAACCAGTCCCTTCTGCCTCTACGTCCACCGGGAGAACGTCTTTCTGGGCTGATCTTGGGCGGTCTCAGTCCGAAAACACGATTGTAGGAGGATTTACTGGTGATATGGGTGTGTCTCGTACAAATTACTGTTGGTTCATACTAGTTATTGTGAATACTAGCATTTTGTTCACACATTTCACGAGCTGAGTTCGATCGGGTCAACGAGGAACTTGATTATATCGACGAGAACGACGAGCACGCCGACATTGCATCTGGTGATCGAATTATCAATGATAGTCTCGTCGATGCAGTTTTGGAAGCCACAGACTCCGACTCCGCGAGTGTGGAGGCGGAAACAGGATCAGAAGCTGGGTCAAACTCTATACTCGAAAAGCAGTTTGCTGTTCTGAAGGACCGGTTATCAGACGAGATAAAGAAGTATGGTAACCCGTTGTGCTATCGACGAGGAGATTTCTACGATCGGCCTATGCACCCAGTCTTCGCACTTCATCGGAGCATGGGTAGCAATAAAGGCCTCGATCCCGCTGAACTCTACGCACGAGATGTCTTTATCTGGATCCCAAATTTGCTTCCTAGTGCACCAGACAGATTCAAGTGCACTTGCGGCAAGCCTCTCAGCCGGAACGGCAAATATTTCGCTTCTTGATAAGTTCGCTAGCCTTCTAATTTTTTTTCGCAGGTTTCAATGATGATCCTATCGCACGTCGAGTACGCTCGATCCCAGCAGACTTCTTTCTCTTGACCAATCGTTTCATCTGCAATCCTCGGCGGAATGGGTCGCCCGGTTGTGGTCTAAGTTTTCAAGGTACAGACCCATATATCATCAGCCAGCTTCCCTCATTTGTACAACCCGCATTTCCCGGTACGTTGTTGTTATTGTGATATTACGATGACTCATCTTTCATAGCTTATATTTCGGCTCGAGGCGCGATATCCAAAACAATGATGTGGCAAATGTGCAACACATTCGCGACAAGATTCGGACCTGCTCCATTTTCCGAGATGGTTTCTGAAATTCAGCACAGACATCATGCAGAGGGAGAACTCATGTACCTCGGCGCTGTGAACTTTCACGGCCAGCGGGGATGTAAACCATATTCCAAGTTTGATAACCGCCAGGAATACGCGGGGATTCCACCCTCCATTCCATATTTGAAGGCTTTGTTTACAGATTTTATTTCAGCCATTCGCATCTATGTCGAGCGCGATATTGCCACGTTACCACTAACAGTCGCCAAAGCGGATCATACGTTTGATGTGAGTCTCATTTTCGTTTCGCAAGATTGACTAACCAGAGTCTGTAACAGTTCCTCAAATATATGGGTGGTTTGAAAGGCCAAAACATCTTCAATGCAGCGTATACTGTGATGAATGAGTTCGAGGAAGTCCGCGGCCATTCTCTGACTCCTTCAAAGTCCATGGCGTACACTCAGGACATGCTCGAAGGTATACAGGATGGTTTGAGGAATTCAAAAAATCCGTCTACAGAGATTCTTTATACTGATTCGCCTCAGGGTCAGTTTTTGTTTTTCAACAGAAAGCAGCTCTAAGTATTTTTCAGCGGAACGGTTATTCCACGAGTCAATCAATAGTTCGTTAGCCCGCAATGTCGTGCCAATCCACGATTGGGCAGATCTTCCGCCCTTTGAACGGAGTTCCGAAGCGCGTACCATAATCACGTCTGATTCAATGGACATCGAGAAGGCGGCAAGTGAACTCCTCGAGAATTTTACAGTTAGCACTGTCCCTTCCTCTTCCTCCCAGCTTCATCTTGTTGCACTGGCAATCAAGATGGAAGAGCGTCCCGGCGATTCCCCTCGCTTGGATATCATTCAGCTGCGAACCAAGGATGAAATTCTTATTCTCAAAGTGCGACAGATTTTCTCATCCTAGCTGTGGCCTGACTCGACTTATTCGCAGGTCACAGATCTCACCTCACGCAGTGATGTCCTGCCCTCTCTTCGAGCTATTCTCACCAATCCGTCTATCATCAAAATTGGTCATTCAATCCGATCAGCACTTCAAACAATTTCCCAAGTTTTCTCTCTGAAGGAGATTGAAGATATATTGAAGGCTCGTTCTGCACCCATACTCGATCTGGGAAAATACGCCAAATTGAAGGGAGCTCTCCAAAATACATCAGTTTCTCTTTCTGCTCTAACTGGGATCATTCTCAAGAAGTCATTCTCCCCTCCTCTCTTCTCGCCTTATCCCTGGTCCAGCTCTCCCACATTGGCCCAGAATGAATACCTTTTCACGGAGATCGACTGTCAGTGGCAGATCTTCCTCTCCCTTCTTTCTCGCAGCTCTCTCGGGCTTCCACTTCAGCCGGTTCAGGCCAAAACCCATGGACAGCTCGTAACGTTGGTCCTTGCATGTCAACCGATTGCCGAGGGCTCGATTGTAGCACAGCATCCAGGCTTTTTGGATGCAGTGATGGACGGTCAAGGTCACACAAAGAGGATAAATATTTCTTCATCGCGTTCCCTTATCCAAGTTTCCAAAGTAACACAAGTCTGACTTTCTCCCAATCTCGAACTGACTATTTTGCAGGTCCTTGTTCCCGGAGCAATCCATGCATTACATGGGCAAACAATGGAATGGATATTCACTCATGGTGCGCATGCCGTTGCAACCACCTCACAACTCCACACCCGTGGCGACACCCCTCCGATTCCATCCAATATTATTTCCCGTGTCTTTGCAGTTGCAGCACCTCCTCCAGCCCTCGACGACGACGAATTCAGAATTACATATGTCCCTTCCTCTTTGCAATCCTCGGATAAAAGTCCACTTGACTTCGAGCATTGGTCTGAAGATATGCTTTTGGACTCAGACGATGATTTCGATGACGACTCAGAGGATGACGACTCTGACAATGAGGACGATGAGTACAGTCAGGTTGTATTCAAAATTGGGCTGGTGCGCATTTCATTAAGTAAATGTGGTTGATTATTATTTACAGTGTCCCAGAATTCAGATGCAATGGAAATGGAGTCAGAGTATAACTCACTTGACTCTAGCAGAAATGCCAATGTAGGTTAATTACATCAATTCTTTCAAATGTCGACGAACTTTGCAGGATGTTATTCCGGTTCACCGTCTTGTCGAGGATCTTGAAGAGACTTCGACCTTCGCCAAAGAATCAGAGTCAATGCCCACCCGTGTGCTCGATGATGCATTCCACTTCATGGACCGGCTCCTCCGACTCTTATCTAAAAAGCATTCAGCATTCAAAGCCTTTGCTCATGATTTCAGTGAGGCCATTTTTATCCGTGACAAATCCGACGTACTTTCAGTTCGTGCCGTCCTCGCGCAACATGGAATCAGTTGGGAGTACGCAAAGCGTGCGAAAGCTGATGCTCTTCAGCGACGCATTCGCCGCTACATTCCGCAGCCCGCTGTCCTCTTGGGGAGACTTCGAAAGCTCTTTGAGGCTTATGCCGACATTCAGTGCTCTACCAAGAACAGCCGCGGCAGCTTTTTCTCCGATGAGGCCAAGGAGATGGTTCTCCATCTGCTTGATACTGCGCGCAAAGGTTACCTCTCTGACCCGACCGGGGTCTCCCTTTATTATCTGATGGGAAGGGACCGTGACGGTCTTAACCTGTACCGCAATGTTCGGGGGACCAACTCCGTTGAAGGTGGCTTCCATATGGTAGTCCGACGAATTTTTGGCTCGCTGCGAGCCTCTCCCGAGCTAGCCGAGTGCCTGTTAATCAATTGGATACATCGGAGAAACAGACGGGTAAGCTTTATTGTTTTCTTTATCATGGTTTCTGACCTCCCACAGGTCGGCTTCCATAATCGCACAGGGGAGAAATACCACGGGCACTACGACATCTGGGTTCGCGACGAGATCACCGAACTTGCTGTTACAGCCAACCTGAAACCCTCCTTCCCTCTTCCTCGCGTGCTGTCCACTCGAATCGCGACCTCTGAGACAATTGGGATCCTCCCCATTTCAAAATCCCTGGCGGACACATTCAATATAACCACACTTCCCCGTCCGCATATTACAGGTGTACCTCATCACCGTGATACCCCTTCCAACACCCTGACCCGCCTTTCCACAAAACCCATCAACCCATATCGGTATCTGCAGCTTCGTCAACGTGTTCTTACCGCGGTCGTACCAGTTCACACTCACCAAGAATATATCACCTTCAAAGCAAATATCAATAGGCACGACTTTCGGAAAGGGACGAAGATTTACCCGCCTCACGAAAGCTGGAAGAATATTGACTTCGAAAAGTTCACGCGTTGGTGGAATGCACAAGTGAATTTTCAATCCCGCACAATTACGGAGTCCAATCTGCGGCTGTACTACAAAATTCCCCAGCAGCTTGAGGCACACCACAAGAAAACTCTCTTGTGGTCTTCAGAGCGTTCCACCCTCGCGGCGGGCGCGAACTATGCTGCTCGTCAGGGACTCGTCGACATCCTCAATTCAGATGAGAGCTATACAGATGTTCTTCCAGCCATTCAATTCAGCGCTGTTCCGGACGGCGAACATGATCTGTCGAGTACAGGTAAGTCTTCACTTTTTCACAGAACGAAAATTTACCGAACTCGGCGCAGTGCCCGACATCGTGACCTCCTTTGATTCCATGGCTGCGCGCCCATCGGAAGGTCGGGATTCCGAATTCTCGGAATTAGAACCTGTAGATTCATCAGTCCGCCCCAATCACGATATATTGGACATCACAGGAACTTTCCTACCCGCTCCATCCACTATCCGACCTCCGCAGCCATTGATTCACCGCCAACAGTTATTACCGGGTGCGGCCGCACCAACGGGGAGTACCATCTCGCGCTCTTCGAAACGATGCGCGCCGTGCGTCAAGAACATGTGCCGTCGACGGTTGGAGTGCAACGGCAGGGGTGGGAAGGATTTGTGTACCTGTGGCCATCCTCCGATGGCAAAGGGAGAGAGAGCGCGGGTGTCGGAGACAACAATTATAGCCTATTTAGCGCAACAGGGTCAGAATATTTAGATACTTTGTTCTTGCGTACCGTTCAGCCGCTGCCTCGACTTCACTCTCGTCTCGGTCTCCTTCTATTTCTTACCTTAGCAACCCGTTATCATCGCTGCCCCATTATACAATATAGAATATTCTAAATCCATTGAGTCGTTAACCGAAATCGGGAGCCTGCAGGACATACCGAATGTATTTTTGACTTTCTCAGGAAATCATACCTTGGCAGATATGGGCAGGTGCAATGGCGCGCCCCGCTGCTGTGTGAGTATATCAATTGGGGTATGAATTAAGGAATTGCGGCAAAGAACCAGTTTTTTTTTGATTTGGACGTCGTCGGTGGTGTACGCAATGACGTCGGCGCATTGCGGCGACGCCGGGCAAGGCGAATGTGGCATATGATAGTTTGTGGTGCTAATGAGAGACGGCACCCATTAATTTCTCAGAGAATGAAAGATTCCAGCAAAAAACGTACTTGCTGGGGGCACACTTCCCAAAAAGGAAGAGGAAATCCGGGCGGGGGCGTCGATGACCGCGTTCGGTGGCGAATATTGCAGAGGAGTTCACACCCCTGTGGCGGGCGGGTCGTTGAGGTCTCCGCCCGTGGCAGCGCTCGTTTGGACGAGGTAGGGAACACCTCCGCACCTTGCGAGGCGGTGAGTAACCTGGTGCTCGACACCGGAGGGTTTTGCGTGTGAGCAGGTGGGGCAGTGCACAGTACAAGACGGCTCGCAGGTGTGGCTGTTTCGACCACGGGGGGTTGTCACGGAGTCGTTGCAGCCATCTGCGGCGTTCCTGATCGGGGTGGTATTGGTGAGTGGAAGACACGCAGTTCCGGCGACTGGAGTCGTACCGGGGAGGTGTGGCGAGTTCCCATGTGGTTAGTACATGGTTGGAGTCGTTCTGGATACGCGGGGCCGTGTCGAGGGAGGTAATTCGCGATGAGAGTGATGGAGGCACAAAGAGGACGTATTTGGGGGGTGGAGATTTAATTCAGGTCCCGAGGGGTTTGCAGCATAGAAGAGTGGGCTTTAAGACGTTCTACATCGAATAGTCAAGTGGTTTTCACAGGAAATTAAGATACAGAAGTGGCCGGGGAGCTGAGATGGAAATGAAAGCAGTGCGCGCACGGCACCAGCACAAATGATGGGAGTCCAGGCCGGGACTTGAGGCCTTGAGCTTGAGGACTTGAGTTCTTCATACCGACAAGATTGTTGCCCAGAGTAGTGTAGCGAGAGATAGCCTCAGATGAATGTGTACGCGAGTAAGTAGCCTAGTCCAGGCAGACGCGTTGTATCGCCAAGTCACGCTCGTATGACGCTCGTGATTTTGCGGCACGTGAAATCTTGAAAACCCATTGGCCGACGATAGGCCATTAACTCCGAAAGACACAGGTCTTGAAAGGCTCGATCATCAACGGAACGACGGCATCGACAGTCCAATCAAGATTTCTGACCGTTTTTTTGGGCTGGAACCGCAACCTTTCAGCCAAATTTTACAGCTACATACAGTCCAGGTAAGTATCTGAATCTCCCTCCCTTTCTCTCTTTTTCTCCTCTTTTTTCAACTTGAAAAACTTGAAAAAACCCCGCCGTCCACAGACATAGTACATGAGCCTCCCCGGGCTCATGTACTATGGCCGTGGACCCTATGTCGATAGGTCTGCACCCGTGCTGATGGTTGATTCCATCATTTGTTCCGTGTGATCCTTGCACCGCCCAGACACTGCCTTGACGTGTCATCTCTTCCTCTCCCACGTCGCTGCTCCGCACTTCGTATGATGAACACGGCTGCCGTTCCGAAGCCCAAGGGGACCCACGGGGGTAGGCGCGTCGGGTCTGGGCGGAAGAAGAAGGTAGAAATTCTTGGGAATTTGGCACAGACTTCTCGACGCGCGCGTGCGCGTTCTCCTCGGCATGCCGCACCTTCCAATATTCCCCAAGGTCCGGCGGCGGCATTCTTCAATCCCTATATCACAAATCAACCAGTCCCTTCTGCCTCTACGTCCACCGGGAGAACGTCTTTCTGGGCTGATCTTGGGCGGTCTCAGTCCGAAAACACGATTGTAGGAGGATTTACTGGTGATATGGGTGTGTCTCGTACAAATTACTGTTGGTTCATACTAGTTATTGTGAATACTAGCATTTTGTTCACACATTTCACGAGCTGAGTTCGATCGGGTCAACGAGGAACTTGATTATATCGACGAGAACGACGAGCACGCCGACATTGCATCTGGTGATCGAATTATCAATGATAGTCTCGTCGATGCAGTTTTGGAAGCCACAGACTCCGACTCCGCGAGTGTGGAGGCGGAAACAGGATCAGAAGCTGGGTCAAACTCTATACTCGAAAAGCAGTTTGCTGTTCTGAAGGACCGGTTATCAGACGAGATAAAGAAGTATGGTAACCCGTTGTGCTATCGACGAGGAGATTTCTACGATCGGCCTATGCACCCAGTCTTCGCACTTCATCGGAGCATGGGTAGCAATAAAGGCCTCGATCCCGCTGAACTCTACGCACGAGATGTCTTTATCTGGATCCCAAATTTGCTTCCTAGTGCACCAGACAGATTCAAGTGCACTTGCGGCAAGCCTCTCAGCCGGAACGGCAAATATTTCGCTTCTTGATAAGTTCGCTAGCCTTCTAATTTTTTTTCGCAGGTTTCAATGATGATCCTATCGCACGTCGAGTACGCTCGATCCCAGCAGACTTCTTTCTCTTGACCAATCGTTTCATCTGCAATCCTCGGCGGAATGGGTCGCCCGGTTGTGGTCTAAGTTTTCAAGGTACAGACCCATATATCATCAGCCAGCTTCCCTCATTTGTACAACCCGCATTTCCCGGTACGTTGTTGTTATTGTGATATTACGATGACTCATCTTTCATAGCTTATATTTCGGCTCGAGGCGCGATATCCAAAACAATGATGTGGCAAATGTGCAACACATTCGCGACAAGATTCGGACCTGCTCCATTTTCCGAGATGGTTTCTGAAATTCAGCACAGACATCATGCAGAGGGAGAACTCATGTACCTCGGCGCTGTGAACTTTCACGGCCAGCGGGGATGTAAACCATATTCCAAGTTTGATAACCGCCAGGAATACGCGGGGATTCCACCCTCCATTCCATATTTGAAGGCTTTGTTTACAGATTTTATTTCAGCCATTCGCATCTATGTCGAGCGCGATATTGCCACGTTACCACTAACAGTCGCCAAAGCGGATCATACGTTTGATGTGAGTCTCATTTTCGTTTCGCAAGATTGACTAACCAGAGTCTGTAACAGTTCCTCAAATATATGGGTGGTTTGAAAGGCCAAAACATCTTCAATGCAGCGTATACTGTGATGAATGAGTTCGAGGAAGTCCGCGGCCATTCTCTGACTCCTTCAAAGTCCATGGCGTACACTCAGGACATGCTCGAAGGTATACAGGATGGTTTGAGGAATTCAAAAAATCCGTCTACAGAGATTCTTTATACTGATTCGCCTCAGGGTCAGTTTTTGTTTTTCAACAGAAAGCAGCTCTAAGTATTTTTCAGCGGAACGGTTATTCCACGAGTCAATCAATAGTTCGTTAGCCCGCAATGTCGTGCCAATCCACGATTGGGCAGATCTTCCGCCCTTTGAACGGAGTTCCGAAGCGCGTACCATAATCACGTCTGATTCAATGGACATCGAGAAGGCGGCAAGTGAACTCCTCGAGAATTTTACAGTTAGCACTGTCCCTTCCTCTTCCTCCCAGCTTCATCTTGTTGCACTGGCAATCAAGATGGAAGAGCGTCCCGGCGATTCCCCTCGCTTGGATATCATTCAGCTGCGAACCAAGGATGAAATTCTTATTCTCAAAGTGCGACAGATTTTCTCATCCTAGCTGTGGCCTGACTCGACTTATTCGCAGGTCACAGATCTCACCTCACGCAGTGATGTCCTGCCCTCTCTTCGAGCTATTCTCACCAATCCGTCTATCATCAAAATTGGTCATTCAATCCGATCAGCACTTCAAACAATTTCCCAAGTTTTCTCTCTGAAGGAGATTGAAGATATATTGAAGGCTCGTTCTGCACCCATACTCGATCTGGGAAAATACGCCAAATTGAAGGGAGCTCTCCAAAATACATCAGTTTCTCTTTCTGCTCTAACTGGGATCATTCTCAAGAAGTCATTCTCCCCTCCTCTCTTCTCGCCTTATCCCTGGTCCAGCTCTCCCACATTGGCCCAGAATGAATACCTTTTCACGGAGATCGACTGTCAGTGGCAGATCTTCCTCTCCCTTCTTTCTCGCAGCTCTCTCGGGCTTCCACTTCAGCCGGTTCAGGCCAAAACCCATGGACAGCTCGTAACGTTGGTCCTTGCATGTCAACCGATTGCCGAGGGCTCGATTGTAGCACAGCATCCAGGCTTTTTGGATGCAGTGATGGACGGTCAAGGTCACACAAAGAGGATAAATATTTCTTCATCGCGTTCCCTTATCCAAGTTTCCAAAGTAACACAAGTCTGACTTTCTCCCAATCTCGAACTGACTATTTTGCAGGTCCTTGTTCCCGGAGCAATCCATGCATTACATGGGCAAACAATGGAATGGATATTCACTCATGGTGCGCATGCCGTTGCAACCACCTCACAACTCCACACCCGTGGCGACACCCCTCCGATTCCATCCAATATTATTTCCCGTGTCTTTGCAGTTGCAGCACCTCCTCCAGCCCTCGACGACGACGAATTCAGAATTACATATGTCCCTTCCTCTTTGCAATCCTCGGATAAAAGTCCACTTGACTTCGAGCATTGGTCTGAAGATATGCTTTTGGACTCAGACGATGATTTCGATGACGACTCAGAGGATGACGACTCTGACAATGAGGACGATGAGTACAGTCAGGTTGTATTCAAAATTGGGCTGGTGCGCATTTCATTAAGTAAATGTGGTTGATTATTATTTACAGTGTCCCAGAATTCAGATGCAATGGAAATGGAGTCAGAGTATAACTCACTTGACTCTAGCAGAAATGCCAATGTAGGTTAATTACATCAATTCTTTCAAATGTCGACGAACTTTGCAGGATGTTATTCCGGTTCACCGTCTTGTCGAGGATCTTGAAGAGACTTCGACCTTCGCCAAAGAATCAGAGTCAATGCCCACCCGTGTGCTCGATGATGCATTCCACTTCATGGACCGGCTCCTCCGACTCTTATCTAAAAAGCATTCAGCATTCAAAGCCTTTGCTCATGATTTCAGTGAGGCCATTTTTATCCGTGACAAATCCGACGTACTTTCAGTTCGTGCCGTCCTCGCGCAACATGGAATCAGTTGGGAGTACGCAAAGCGTGCGAAAGCTGATGCTCTTCAGCGACGCATTCGCCGCTACATTCCGCAGCCCGCTGTCCTCTTGGGGAGACTTCGAAAGCTCTTTGAGGCTTATGCCGACATTCAGTGCTCTACCAAGAACAGCCGCGGCAGCTTTTTCTCCGATGAGGCCAAGGAGATGGTTCTCCATCTGCTTGATACTGCGCGCAAAGGTTACCTCTCTGACCCGACCGGGGTCTCCCTTTATTATCTGATGGGAAGGGACCGTGACGGTCTTAACCTGTACCGCAATGTTCGGGGGACCAACTCCGTTGAAGGTGGCTTCCATATGGTAGTCCGACGAATTTTTGGCTCGCTGCGAGCCTCTCCCGAGCTAGCCGAGTGCCTGTTAATCAATTGGATACATCGGAGAAACAGACGGGTAAGCTTTATTGTTTTCTTTATCATGGTTTCTGACCTCCCACAGGTCGGCTTCCATAATCGCACAGGGGAGAAATACCACGGGCACTACGACATCTGGGTTCGCGACGAGATCACCGAACTTGCTGTTACAGCCAACCTGAAACCCTCCTTCCCTCTTCCTCGCGTGCTGTCCACTCGAATCGCGACCTCTGAGACAATTGGGATCCTCCCCATTTCAAAATCCCTGGCGGACACATTCAATATAACCACACTTCCCCGTCCGCATATTACAGGTGTACCTCATCACCGTGATACCCCTTCCAACACCCTGACCCGCCTTTCCACAAAACCCATCAACCCATATCGGTATCTGCAGCTTCGTCAACGTGTTCTTACCGCGGTCGTACCAGTTCACACTCACCAAGAATATATCACCTTCAAAGCAAATATCAATAGGCACGACTTTCGGAAAGGGACGAAGATTTACCCGCCTCACGAAAGCTGGAAGAATATTGACTTCGAAAAGTTCACGCGTTGGTGGAATGCACAAGTGAATTTTCAATCCCGCACAATTACGGAGTCCAATCTGCGGCTGTACTACAAAATTCCCCAGCAGCTTGAGGCACACCACAAGAAAACTCTCTTGTGGTCTTCAGAGCGTTCCACCCTCGCGGCGGGCGCGAACTATGCTGCTCGTCAGGGACTCGTCGACATCCTCAATTCAGATGAGAGCTATACAGATGTTCTTCCAGCCATTCAATTCAGCGCTGTTCCGGACGGCGAACATGATCTGTCGAGTACAGGTAAGTCTTCACTTTTTCACAGAACGAAAATTTACCGAACTCGGCGCAGTGCCCGACATCGTGACCTCCTTTGATTCCATGGCTGCGCGCCCATCGGAAGGTCGGGATTCCGAATTCTCGGAATTAGAACCTGTAGATTCATCAGTCCGCCCCAATCACGATATATTGGACATCACAGGAACTTTCCTACCCGCTCCATCCACTATCCGACCTCCGCAGCCATTGATTCACCGCCAACAGTTATTACCGGGTGCGGCCGCACCAACGGGGAGTACCATCTCGCGCTCTTCGAAACGATGCGCGCCGTGCGTCAAGAACATGTGCCGTCGACGGTTGGAGTGCAACGGCAGGGGTGGGAAGGATTTGTGTACCTGTGGCCATCCTCCGATGGCAAAGGGAGAGAGAGCGCGGGTGTCGGAGACAACAATTATAGCCTATTTAGCGCAACAGGGTCAGAATATTTAGATACTTTGTTCTTGCGTACCGTTCAGCCGCTGCCTCGACTTCACTCTCGTCTCGGTCTCCTTCTATTTCTTACCTTAGCAACCCGTTATCATCGCTGCCCCATTATACAATATAGAATATTCTAAATCCATTGAGTCGTTAACCGAAATCGGGAGCCTGCAGGACATACCGAATGTATTTTTGACTTTCTCAGGAAATCATACCTTGGCAGATATGGGCAGGTGCAATGGCGCGCCCCGCTGCTGTGTGAGTATATCAATTGGGGTATGAATTAAGGAATTGCGGCAAAGAACCAGTTTTTTTTTGATTTGGACGTCGTCGGTGGTGTACGCAATGACGTCGGCGCATTGCGGCGACGCCGGGCAAGGCGAATGTGGCATATGATAGTTTGTGGTGCTAATGAGAGACGGCACCCATTAATTTCTCAGAGAATGAAAGATTCCAGCAAAAAACGTACTTGCTGGGGGCACACTTCCCAAAAAGGAAGAGGAAATCCGGGCGGGGGCGTCGATGACCGCGTTCGGTGGCGAATATTGCAGAGGAGTTCACACCCCTGTGGCGGGCGGGTCGTTGAGGTCTCCGCCCGTGGCAGCGCTCGTTTGGACGAGGTAGGGAACACCTCCGCACCTTGCGAGGCGGTGAGTAACCTGGTGCTCGACACCGGAGGGTTTTGCGTGTGAGCAGGTGGGGCAGTGCACAGTACAAGACGGCTCGCAGGTGTGGCTGTTTCGACCACGGGGGGTTGTCACGGAGTCGTTGCAGCCATCTGCGGCGTTCCTGATCGGGGTGGTATTGGTGAGTGGAAGACACGCAGTTCCGGCGACTGGAGTCGTACCGGGGAGGTGTGGCGAGTTCCCATGTGGTTAGTACATGGTTGGAGTCGTTCTGGATACGCGGGGCCGTGTCGAGGGAGGTAATTCGCGATGAGAGTGATGGAGGCACAAAGAGGACGTATTTGGGGGGTGGAGATTTAATTCAGGTCCCGAGGGGTTTGCAGCATAGAAGAGTGGGCTTTAAGACGTTCTACATCGAATAGTCAAGTGGTTTTCACAGGAAATTAAGATACAGAAGTGGCCGGGGAGCTGAGATGGAAATGAAAGCAGTGCGCGCACGGCACCAGCACAAATGATGGGAGTCCAGGCCGGGACTTGAGGCCTTGAGCTTGAGGACTTGAGTTCTTCATACCGACAAGATTGTTGCCCAGAGTAGTGTAGCGAGAGATAGCCTCAGATGAATGTGTACGCGAGTAAGTAGCCTAGTCCAGGCAGACGCGTTGTATCGCCAAGTCACGCTCGTATGACGCTCGTGATTTTGCGGCACGTGAAATCTTGAAAACCCATTGGCCGACGATAGGCCATTAACTCCGAAAGACACAGGTCTTGAAAGGCTCGATCATCAACGGAACGACGGCATCGACAGTCCAATCAAGATTTCTGACCGTTTTTTTGGGCTGGAACCGCAACCTTTCAGCCAAATTTTACAGCTACATACAGTCCAGGTAAGTATCTGAATCTCCCTCCCTTTCTCTCTTTTTCTCCTCTTTTTTCAACTTGAAAAACTTGAAAAAACCCCGCCGTCCACAGACATAGTACATGAGCCTTTCCCCGTCCTATTTATCACCCCTGGCAAGCCGCAGCACATCTTGTCATCGCCGCTCTAACAGCCAAGATTAATACTCGTTTTTCTGGCTGCGATTGTCTTGATACAATTAATACACCTCGCCGCGCAACGTCCGTCTCTGTCGATCATACATCTTGCCTTGCTCTTACTTTCTCGGCGGTGTCCTCTTATGTTGCGGTATCTCTTCAAATCAAGGCCGTGCACGGCCGGGGATGACTTCTACCGCATACCAGCTTCCTATTACCCAAGACTTGACTTCAACAAATGAAATAGAATCCCTCCGGCTCCCGTTCCATATTTATGTAATCACCTCTCCAGTGCACACTATAGGCTACCTATTCTCGGTCGGCTGTGCTCGGGCATATAAATATCACTGGCACTAACAACGCCCGGCGATGCGTATCCCGCATCAAAGAGATCGAGATGGCCCCTTCCACTCAAGTCTCCTTCCTTGCGCCAATAAAGAAAAAAATCGAATTCTCTGGTTGCAGGGCCTCCAGGAGGATTCAAACCTCCACCTCCTCGATGGACATCACATCATTAACCTAGATGGCCGAGGCAATCCTATGATCCATGAAGGCTGTCAATATCACTTCGCAGGGCGGCTACGTAGGATGCTATCGAAATCCATCCAAAAAAAAGATACACGGTACAACATTTATGCCCACAGGAGGGTTCAAACAGGCTCTATACCCTCGATTGCAATCGTCTCGCGCCAGTCGAGGTACCACGAAGGCTTCTGGATCACCCAAACACATGCAGAGCTTGTAAGTTGTATTGCGGCGCACAACGACAGCCGTGCAGCGCATCTTGATCACGGAAGTACTGGGGATTATTTCAGGACATCTCGGCAACCCATAAATAGCGTACCTAATGTTGAAACCAGAAAAATACATATCTTTGGACTCGCTAATCGACTAGTTGAAAAAAAAGGGCGACTGGAGTAACACACGCCCTCAGGAGGATTCGAACCTCCGCTTCCTGGATGACAATGGTTTACGGCCTACTTTGATATATCGTCAAGGCGATCCCATGATCCGTGAAGCCGACTTTGAAGCATACAAATTGCTGAGGTGATACATTGTCATACAACGTTCATGATAATTGGTCGACTATGTTATGTACTACTTGCTCGAAAAAAAAAACACTTTATATACAGGCTCCAGAGCGGAGAAATTCATGAACGCTTCGAAGTCTTACTTAGGCAAATCTAGTGATCGGCACGGGTCGGGCGACCCGCGGTGGGCCCCGGGTACGGGTCGTTCCGGGTACGGGTACGGGTCTGCCTCAGAAGATTTGCTGGACCCGCCGGCACCCGTATAGACCCGTGTGAATAGGTGTGTCAAAGCATTTTGGCTGAAAGCAACGCTCCACGCAGTTGACAGGCCCAGCTGTAAAGTCGTTATGAGTGTTCCCCACACCTCTAAGGTCCTATGCTCACCTTGTTGAACTTAGCCGAGGCTGCCGGAGCATCACTCCACTCTAGGCAAGACGTGATATTTCAACTCAAAAATCTGGTGGGCTCATTGGTCACACGCAGGGAGACTCATAAAAGCAACAGATATACCAACAATTGATCCAGGACTGAATTATTCAACCAGAAAGTACGTAGCCTTTGACGGGTTGCGCGGGACACGGGTCACCCCACCGACCCGGACCCGTACCCGTACCCGTACATGCGGGTACGGGTTTTGGCGGGTACGGGTACGGGTCAACGCGCCGATACCCGCGGGAGACCCGTGGCGATCACTAGGCCGCAAATCAGCAAGAACTTGAAGTCAAGATGTTGTCGAGGTCTCCCATGATCTACGAACTTCAAAGGCTTGAAGGCCAATGTTACAGTGCTCATGACGTGTTACGAATTATGGGGACTCTGACAGAAAAACCTAAATATACGTCCCGCCTGTTTGACACCAATGTTACGGCATCGTTTCCCACGGTTGAACGAATGTTGAACGATTGCATACACATTGTCAGATAGGTATGTATAACTATCCAGCACCAGCTAAAGTGATCTCCTATGATCTATAAAGGCTTATATATGACCGACATGCGTATTCTCCAGGAAGTCTGTGTTTCCAGTAAGTATTCTTGCGCCGAGAAAAAATAGTACACGTCGTCCTATAATTTATAAACACTTCAAGAGGGCTCGAACCTCCATCCCCACCATCACGTGAGGGTGATCTCTCGTGATCCATAAAGGCTTTCTGAGACCTGCTGATTGCCTGGTGAGATCTCGGATACAGTTTTGGAAAACTTGGAGGAGGATCCCCGTATCGGTGGTGATGCATTGATGGCTATGCTTTGTCTGCATATATCCAAACGTTATCCCAACATTGTACCAAGAATCACTTTCAATCAATACTGTATCGTTTCGACCAAAGGTTCAGGTGACGGGTGACAGGGGCCTGTGAACTGAACAAATTTGATACCTGTGACGGTGACTTTTCAGTTTTCCATCCCAAAAAGGCAATAAATGTCAAAAAAATTCGTTCCGGCGTTCGCCGGACTACCATATAAGGCAATTTCGACGTGATTGCCGAGAAATGAACTATTTGTTCAGGTGACGGGTGACAGCCCGTGAACCTTTGGTCGAAACGATACAGTAGGGCAAAATATTTATTGAACGCTCCCGCCATGCCTTCGGGAGGGTTCGAACCTCCTACTCCTCGGTATGAAGGGGCAAGGCCTAACACAGTAATTCGTCGAGGCGATCTCCCATGATCTACGAAGGCTTACAGGGTCCCATATTTCGTCCCATCTATATTCATCTTGAATTACAGTACCATGGAACGATGCTGACTTGAATGTAGAACAAAACCTTGGGAGGAGCTGAACCTCTCAGAAGCCTGCCGAGTTTGAAAACAGCACGAGAACTGGATTGAAGGAATCTGTTGACGATGATTGTACCTAGATTTGAATTACCTAGGCGCCTGTAGGACGGGGAGAAAGTCAATGTTCAAATGATGGATTTCGGCCATATCCGAGTTGGGGAGAGGAGAAACAGAGACCTTGTAACTAGCGAAGCCTTGAGGTCGTTCAAGTATTTTATGTTGGGGCCGAAGAAAAAGGAGAGGCAAGAACTGTATAATGTTTGGGAGGGTTCGAACCTCGGTCTCGTTATACGGGATGTTCGTCTTCAAGTGATTCACGGAGGCACTACTGCATGCTATTCACTAGCCCATAGATGCGCAAAATAATATGCAACATGTCGAACATACCTTTTGCCTCCTTCACCCGGTGCAATCTTAGTCTGTTCCATATACCGCGTAATAGAAACGGTGCCATGGTGACAAGAATTCAAGTGTTAGTCAGAGCAAAAAATAGTTATTGAAGCAGGACCATGGCAAGCCCTCGAGAGGAATCGAACCTCCATCTCCTCATCAATGGTAAGAAGATCCAATCACATCGGGCTGAGGCGATCTCCCATGATCTGCGAAGGCTTTCCAGGTAGATTGAATCAACGCTCGATCTGGCATCTCGAACCCAGAATGTCAGAATTTGAAGAGAAGAAATTTGTCTTATCTGGGCGGTTTCGCATTTCGAGAATGCCGATCCTGTGTCCATAGTTGCCTTCCACGACGTAGCCATTATGGGGCCATCTGTAGACTCTAGCCGTGACGCACTCTCGTCATTGGTCGACGGGCTCCCAAAAGAGCGTCACGGTGTGGGGCGAGCGCGATGAAATGAACGGCGTCCGCGAGCTGCTTCCCGACCGTACTCGAAGGAAGTCGCCAAAAGATTTCGGCCCCGAGCATCGGCTGGCCTGATCATTCTTGCTTGCTGCAATGAACTCTCCGTTCTTTCTTTCCTCTTGAGTTGGAGGGGAAAACGGCTAGCGGCTGATTTCGATCCAGGAACGGTATAGAACCTTGCCACGTTTCTACCAGCGTAGGCGTGGAATAACTCGAGGGTGTCTATCGTTATGCTCAGCCAGCATCTTGCCGTCCGTCGTAATCGGAGACCGTGCAATGGCCGAAGTTGAACAGCGATGTGACGGTGACGGTCATGCTCTGCCGTCACTTATCTTTCTCTACTTCCACCTCTCCGTTTGCGCTCCATCTCAGGCCCTCAAGAGCACGCAAGGGAAGTCCTCGAGAACATTATATCGACCGATATTTGCTGGAAGGCGAGAAACGCGAGAAGACGCGTCAAACTCGCTGGATCGACGGAATTGCCGGCGGACGCGCGAGTCTTTCCATGCTGGTCTCCTCACGGCGCGCATAACCTTGCAATGCTCTCTGAAAGTAGGAGGAGGTATATTAGTTGTATTCGCTGCGTTTTTCACTCACTATCCAAGTCAGCATGGATTCGGGTAAATGGTTTTTGAAGTTCTAGGCCCGGGCCTGTGGCGTTGAATCATCGACGATCGTTGTGCTCCCGGGCCATGATGGATCCTGGTCCCGTACAGATATCCCTGCGATTCAAGCCCTTTCAAGCCTGGGGACTCGAGTCTATCGAGTAGAAAAGTTCGCCAAACTTGAAGCAAGCACTTGATGCCAAACTTCGGCCGATTTTTAGCCTGAAACCTGGCATCCTCAACGTCGCGGCGTCTTGCGGGCTCGTTGCGGTGATGAGGTCCAGAACATCAAAGGAGAAGAATAGAGAAGAATGCGAAGACATTGAATTCGATTTCTATTTTGACGTGCTTGGTCACCTTGGCCGGGGTCAAGTGACCGAGTGTGGGGTAACATCAGCGCTCTCGTTCACTCTCCATGCCGCCAGTGACGACCGCGGACAGCCCAGAGGCATCGCAAGCGTCAATCCTCAAGGACCGCCGCTTCAAACTGAGCAGGTATGTCTAAGCAAAATTAATGTTAAGTAATGCTGACTCACGACACGCAGAGCCTGCGACCGATGTCGGTAAGAGTATTCATTTACTTCCAAAAATCCAGCAGCTAACGGGCGACGCGACGAAGCCGCCGCCGGATCAAGTGCGACGAGGGCCACCCATGCCAGGCGTGTCTCGCCGCGAGCTCCGCCTGCACCTTCGAAGAGCCGGGTAAGCGCACGCACCCGCACAAGTCGAAACGCACCGCGACCCTCGAGGACCGCATGCACCACCTCGAGACGCTCATCCAAGCGATTCCTCCGGCGGTGTTTGCCGCGGGGAACGCGGGGGACCACCCGTCGTCTGTGGCTATGGATGTCATGCCCGCGAGCCCGATTGCACCGTTCATGTACCCGACCTTCCCGTCCTCCGGCGTGCCTCCGCCTTCGCTGCATGTATTCCCCCTCACCAATCCGTCGGGCCATTTCACCCCTATGGACGTTAAACTGGACAACAACGAGAGTCCGCTGGGACGCATGAGTGCAGATGCGCCGAGCCCCGATCAGCTCGCGGAGGAGACCTCTAGGCTCTCGCTGTCTGCGTCGTACCTTTACTTTGACGATGAGGGCTACACACGCTGGCAGGGCGAGGCTTCTGGCCTTCCTCTGCTCGATCTGCTCGTTGAGCGCCATGTACCGAGCTCTGACTCTTCTGTTCCCCCAAATCTCGCTCCTGTGGAACAAGACTGGTTCCCCAATCGCACCCCTCGCCGCACTGACGTCAACCCCCAGACCCTCTGGCGCCTCATTACCTCCTACGTCGCCCCCGAATTAATGGACAGGTGAGCAACCGCACAAGTCGAATTACGATTCAATTAATTCAGGTGCATTTAGCCTGGTCCAGTGCTACCTCTCCACCTCATACTACATCCTTCCTTTTCTCCACGTTCCCACATTTCTCGCCGTATGTTGGTTGTCCTTGCCGCGCTCAACTGCCGCTGATTTTTATCCGCCAAGGATTATGGCAACCCGCAAAAATGGGGCGAGCCCGGCTTTGCAGCCTTCATCGTAGCCATATGCTGCCTCGCCTCCCGACATATGGACGACCCCCGCGTACGGGCGTCCCCGCAAGATGGTATCTCTGCCGGCACGCAGTGGTTCGAGCTCCTCGGCCGACTACGCACCCTGCCTATCGCTGACCGCCCGACACTATACACGATCCAAGCCGACCTCATAGCAGCAGTCTACGCCGTCGGCCTCGGCAAACTCTCCAAAGCTGCTGCCCTCCTCTCCGAAGCCATAACCATCTCTATCGACGCCGGGCTCCACCGCAGCGCCGACACCTACGACCTCTTCGACCCCGTCGAGGACGAGGTGCGCAAGCGCACCTTCTGGTGCGTGTACATCTGGGACAAGCAACTCAGTGCGCACTTTGGCCGCCCGCCGATGCTGCGGCTACGCGACTGCGACGTGGGGGAGCCTGCGCCCGTCGACGACGAGTACATCACGCGCGATGGGGTCGGCGCGCCGGTCCTCCCGCCAGGCACGGCGTGCCGCATGGCTGCGTTCGTCGTCGCCCTGCGCATCCTCGTCGTGCTCGAGAGCGTGCTCGACGTCCCCCCCGCGCGGCCCCCCGCCCCCGCGGGTGACGGCGCCTTCCTCCTCCGCGCGAGTGCCCTCCTGGGGGGTGCGCGCCGCGTGCGCGAGCTACGCGAGGAGGAGGCGCTGCTGGACGAGGTGCACCGCGGCGTGCCGGCGTTCTTCGCGCACACGCCCGAGACGCTCGCGAGCGAGGACACGATCCGGCTGACGCAGGCGGTAAGGCTACACTGCGCGGAGCAGTTTGTGAGGCTGCTGATATACCGGCATCGGTTCTCGGAGCTGGTGGCGGAGCGGACGGCGGCGGCGGACCCGGCGATGCGCCCGCCGCAGAGCGAGGTCGAGCGGGATGCGATGGTCAAGGCGCATTTCTCGGCGCTGCAGATCGTCGCGGCGCATCTGCTTGTTGCGAAGAAGGGGCTGATGACGTATTGTATGTCTGGTTTTCAAGTATCTCATGCAAAAAGAACTAACCAACGATGCGCAGATGGCGTGCATGTTATTCACCAGCTGACGCAGGCGGGGCGGACCCTCGTCGCGGTGCTCTTAAATTGCAACTCAGAGGCGCTACAGCCGCTCATCCCGCCCGGGCTCGACGCGCTGCGCTCCTGCGTGGGGCTTCTGCGGCGGTTCAGTGGGCGATACGTCTGTGGGCTGAGATCCGGGGATCTGATGGAGGAGTTTTGTCGACGTATGCTCTCTCGCTTTTTTCATCTCAGCCAGCCCATCTCATCATTTATCTATCTATCCATCTTCTAGTGACACAAATACCCCTGGACGCACCGCGGGAGACGTCGGAGACGAACACGAACGCGAACGCACGTCCGCCGTGGATACGGCCCGTGCGCAAGAAGAGCGTCGCCGCGTCAGCGTCGGCGTCGGCGGCGAGGAGGTCAAAGAGCGCAGAGGACGACCACGACCTGTCGCAGCACAGCGGGAGCAGCCCCGAGGCGTTCTCGCCGTCGGACTTTTTGCAGCAGCGCGCGACGCCGGAGTATGCGCAGGGGTTTACGGAGATGGACACGATGGGGATGGGCCCGGCGGGTGGTGGGGTTGGCGGGAACGGCGGGGATGCGCGGATGTTTGCGGAGGTGCTGGCGATGTTTAATGACGGGCCTGCGGATGGGGCGCACGGGTTGTTTTCGCCGGGGGAGTACGATGCGCAGGGACATGGGGCGTTCGGTGTCAATGGGGCGAGTCCCGAGCTGTTCAAGCTGGGTGTCACGTCGCCGTAGTGGGATTCTATGTTTTCTTTCCTGGCTCCCTCGTTCTGTTGTTATTATTGCTGTCTGTACATGTACATATGTAGCACTGTCATTGTCATTCATTTCCGTATGTCCGCCGCCGTACTTATAGCGATACATCCCTGCCTGTCCGTCCTCCATTTCGCTCGATCGACCGAAGCGCTTCGGACTACAAAGCAATTGCCCAATGCGAATCGAAATTTCCTTTTTTGGCCGAGACAAAGGAACGCGACACGTGGTACCAAGTTTACCTCCCGCCGATCGCGTCTGCGCGAACTGGGAGTCATGAAAGGTGAGAAAGTTCCCAGGGGACTATTGACTCGCTCTTCGCGTCGTATAACTACAAGAGCTGTAAAGAACTAGCGACGGTCGCCTTGGTCTCCTAGGTCTCCTGCTCCCAATTGTTCTGGCGGCTTTTTCTCTCGGTCGCGGTTTAATTATACTGGCCCCGAAGACAATAAGCGCCGCCGATCTCAGGCCCTATCAGGAAACCGTCATCATTCTCAATTGTTCGACTGCCGTTCTGCATGAGACAAAGAGGATGCTGTCTACTTAACCGTATCTGGCCCTCTTCTGGTTCTCGCGTCCCAATGTATTATTCCCCACACCGCTCCTCCCCGCCGATAAACTCGCTTCCCGTCGAGCTGCTCTCGTATATCTTTCAGCTCGGAACGCACTTGTCTGAGCATTCGGACCGCGAAGACGACCGTGACGAGTGCCAGCCGTTCAACTCGGACAGCGTCAAGGCCCCGCTGGTGTATGCGAGTGTCAGCTGGCACTGGCGCAGGGTTGTGTTGTCTACACCGGCTTTGTTTACGAGTCTGTGCATCACGCCGGAGCTGCTCCGCCAGATTGGGAACGAGGAAGTGCTCGATACGACGGGCATCTCGTCCTACCTTGCCCTCTCGCGGAACTGTCTTGTCGATATTCTCATTGATGCGCGCGACCAGGAATGGGACTTTGAAGACGATGGGTATGTCTACTATTTATTTGTTCGCCGGAAGTAAGTTACTGATTGGCTTGACTAGGGGCTGGTTCTCTGCAAAGCACATGAGTACGGCGATGGGCGTGCTGCTCCCGCACCTCAGGCGATGGCGGTCCTTGTCTATCCTGACGGACGTCTGGGCCCCGATGCACGCCGCGCTGCAGCTGCTGGAAGTAGACTTGCGGGAGTTTGGTGCGACGCACCTCGAGAGCTTGCGGCTCATGCGGTGCGACGCGTACGCCGCGCACACCGCGCTCGACCCCGGACACGGACACGTTTTCCTCTCTTCTGTGGTTTCCGGCGGATGGAAACTTGCCAACCTGCGACACCTCACGCTGCGTGGTGTGCCTGCCGCCTGGACACCACTCAGTACCGTACTCACGGACGAGCTGCAATCCCTCGAACTGTCGTTCCACCCGCTTGTGACGCAGCCCAGCATACCGCAGCTAGCGGCCCTGCTACGAGCCGCGCCGCATCTCACCCGTCTTGTAATGAATGGCTCTGGCCCCGTGCTCGAGTCAGACCTAGAGCCCCCACTAGCAGCGTGGAATCCCGAGCCCGTCGCCCTCCCGCTGCTGACCGCGCTCACGCTCGGGTACACCTCCGCCGCCGCCGGTCTCGCGCTGCTCGACCTCCTCGAGGGCGGCGCACCACGCCTGCACACTCTCATGCTCGAAGACGCCACGCACCCCGCCGACACCCTCCCCGTCGACGCGGGCCCGCTCCTCGCGCGCCTATTCCCTCCTCTGCCCCACACACGGCCGCTCTTCCCCGCTCTCGCACAACTCGCCCTGCACCGCGCGCACCTCGTCACGCCGCCGCCACAAGGCGCACGCGTGGCATCGCTCGCGCTCGTCGCGACACACCCCCTGGCGCTCGCGCTCGAGGCGAGCGACAGTCTGTGTGTGCGCGGCCCGCTCACTCTGCCCACACTCGCGTCGTCCGCTGTGTCGTCCGAGGCGGGGCTGGCGGCGACCGTTGCGGTGCTGCGTGCGCTCGTCGAGACGCGGGGGGCGAAGGCGCCGCGGGTGATCTGCGTGCACGATTCATATGCTGGTTCTGCGGGCGGAGAGGAGGGAGTGGAGGAGGTGTTCCTGGGCGGGACGCAGATGCGGGTGTTTCGGCGGCTTGAGGCGCAGTGCGACGAGGACGAGGATGAGGATACGGTGATGGGGAGCGAGCCGGAGTATGAGGACGAGGCGTTCAAGGTTGGGGGTGTGTTCAATGACCCTGTGTTTGATGCGCGGTATGGGTATCTTGGATGAAGGGCGAGGCGAACGGCGTCCCGCCGTTCCGTGGAAGTAAGTACCACATGTTGTTTTTTTCTCCTTCTTTCTTGCTGTCTTTGCTTTCTGTCATATTGGACATTGTACAAACTAGTAGATAAATAAATGAGTCCATGAACTCGAATTTCTTGTATGTAGAAATTTTGGAAATCGCAAAAATAGGCAGGGGCTAAAAATATCCGTCATGTGAACCTGGACCCTTCTGCTCACACTACCACTTCCCCGCCCTTTGCGAGCGCGAATCGCAGGCCACAATGGTGAGTTTCGAGTCTTGCGTAGGCATTAATTACCTTGTAACACTTAGGATAGTACTGGAAGACTCCACCAACGGAACCCCTCTCTGACCATAAAAGCAGGACTTCCTGCTCTGTCGCATCCCACGAAAGCAGGAATCCCACTTTTGCTCATACTTCCCTCCTCCAACTGCCGCGAGAGCTCATTCTCCTCATCCTCGACTGTCTTTCTGAACCAGAACTGCTCAAGTTCTGCCAAGTGAGCTCCGGCTCGCGGCATCTCGCGCTCCTCACCCTCCTCGCGCGACACGGCGTGTCCGAATCCCAAGTCCAGTCCCAAGAGCTCTCTAACATCTCCTCGCGCGCAATTCGCGCCTTGTGCGCGTCCTACCCGACACTGGTCCCAAATATCCGCCGCTTGGACCTTGACTTCCGAGACGGAGACGTTAACCACTTGCACCCATGGCAGTCCCTCGTACATCTGGCGGAGCGCTTCCCAACGATCCCCCATGTCTCCTTCGCCTTCTCCGACCGCTCGACCGCGTCCGAGCGATTCTCCGGGCTCTGGAACCTCCTCCCCGCCACTCTCAGCGCGCTCATAGGTACACAAAATTACGCCCGGCCCGTGGTCATCATCCACTACCTCAACGTCGTCGCCGTGCACCCGAAGGTGCCGCACCTTCTCAAACGCGCGCTGAAGACGCCCACACGGTCCTCGGCGCTGGCGGTCCCTGTGCTCGACAAGATGAAGCTGACGCGCAAGTTGATGTCGTCGATCGCGACGGCGTCGATGCGGCGGCTCCTCTCCACCATCTCGCTGCGCTCGTTTACGGACCCGGACGCACCCGTGGGGGCGCTGCTCATTTTGAATCGCCTCGCGGTGTGTTATTTGAATGTCGACGAGCGCGTCCTCTCGCGCGCGGAGTGGGCGTTTCTGATGGAGGAGCTGCACCTCCCCGCCCTTCGCGCGCTCGTCGTCCGCGTTGATTTCGACTGTGATGCCGAACCTCGTCATAGTAATCAAGATCATCGGAGCAGTCTATCTGCGTTCCTCGAAAGACATGACAAAATCGAGCTGCTCGACTTGGTCGCGTCGTCGTTTTGTTATTGCGAGTCCACCCCGGCACTAGCACCACCTTTCTGCACCTCGGCCCTCCCGCGCCTCCAGCACCTTACAGCGAGTGCGCGCGTCGTGGCGCGCATACTGCAGACTACAAACGAGCTCCCCCTTCTGGAGCGTGTGGAGATCGGGGTACGCGAGCCGCTGCCGCCTTCGCCATCAGATAAAGACCATAGCACTTCCGACAGCGATGATAGCGCGACGTACGTCCAGGCGGCCCTCCGTGCCCTCGTCGCGCGGCCCTCCGTCACGACGCTCGTGCTGCACATGCAGGGCCTCCCCCTCCCCTGGACGGGGGCGGACAAGTGTGATCCCGCGCGGATCGAGCCGCACCTGCACGCCGTCCGGAGACTCGAGCTTGTGCGCTGGACGCGCGATGTCGAGTACGCGCTCCCGCCGCACGCGCTCCCCGCGTGGCTCGCGCTGTTCCCCGGCCTGCGCGAGCTGGTGATCGCGGGCGATATGGCGCAGGCGCAGGCGGGGATGAAAGGAGGGATGGCCCGGGCGAAGGGCGCGGGCCCGCTGGTGTCGAGGCGGATGAGGGAGATGATCGTGGAGGAGTGTCCCCTGCTTGCGGTGCGCGTGGAGTTGAGGCTGGAGGTGGGGAAGGAAGGGGCGGGGAGGGTTTAGTGGTGCCGTCGAGGATTTACTGGGGCGAGCGCGTTGCCTGGCGAGTGTAGGAGGCGGAATGTTCTTCGCGCGGCGTCTATTTCCACGACCCGCCTGAGTCCGAATTTTGTGTATTCTCTGATTTTGAATGTTGTACACATGTGTATCACTTCCAACGGAACTCATTGTATGTTCGAATTGATGTTCTGGACCTCATTACCGCAACGAGCCCGCAAGTCTAGAAATCTGCCATAAAATGCTTGCTAAGTGCTTCAAGTTTGGCCAACTTTCCTGCTGCCCAGGTTTGGATCACAGGGATATGTATCTGACCAGGATCAGGAATCACGGCCCCGGACAACGATATATAGACAATGATGATTCAACGCCACAGTAAGTAGCAACAGGCTCGACGGCGCGGTGCTTGGAGCTTCAGAAATCATTTACCCAAATACATGCTAACTTGGGTGGTGAGTGAAGAGCGCAGCGAATACAACTAATATACCTCCTCCTACTACTTCTAGAGAGTTGCAGGGTTATGCGCGCCGTGAGGAGACCAGTATGGAAAAATCTGCGCGTCCGAGGGCAATTCCGTCGGTTCAGGTCGGTCGAGCCGGTTTGACGCGCCTTCTCGTGTTTCTCGCTTCCCAGCAAATACCGGGCGATGTAATGTTCTCGAGGACTTCCCTTGCGTACTCTTGAGAGCCTGAGATGGAATGCAAACGGACAGATGAAAGTGGCAGCAAAAGAGAAAAAAAAATAGTGACGGCAGAGCGCGATCGTCACTCGTCGCCAAGTCTTAAGGTTGAGAATCAAATTTTCAATCTTCGAGAATAACGCGCACAAATGGCCGCAGGAAGAATTTTATATTAGATGGGGCACCCTATAACGGACAAATGACCCAAGGTATCTATTCACGCCGAAGCATATGCTCGACGTCGCCGAGCCACTCGCGCAACTCTTTGCCCCACCCACCGAGCCTACGCATTTTTTGCCCATCGACATCACTGCCAATCCCAAGTCCGATCTGGGCCATCCGGGCGGTCTCGCGTTCGCGAACAGGACTGTGGTGCGTGATGCACCACCACACGATGCTTTCCTTGGAGAAGAACACTTCGAAGATCTTCTCGGGACAGCCTGGGCTGCATGACGGTTCCAACCCCAGCAGGCGCGAAAAGGTGCGCCAGATAAGCCGAGGAAGGTAGAGCGCCAACGGGGGGTCGAGCCCTGGATTAGACAACTAGGGTCTCAGCCTTGTTCCCAGAGATGCGGCCCCGGGGGGAAATGTGTAAGGACGTACAGATTACATCCGTCGAGTTGTCCTCGATGAGCCTGCCGAGCTTGCGTCCGTAGTTGCCGTCCACAACCCAGCCATTGGGGCACTCTGCAAGCTTCTTCTCGACTTTAGCACGCATCTCGTCATTGGTCGACTCCTCCCAGCCGGGATTCCAAAAGAGCGTGTCGAGCGGGATGAACGGCAGCCCAAGGAGGTCCGCGAGCTGCTTCCCGACCGTACTCTGAAGTCACGGAAAGACGGATAGCATACTTTTGCCTGGAGTACCAAGCGCACGAAATACTTTCCTTGCCCGCTCCTGCCGTCGTGTCCATACAGCAAATAAGTATGATCGATTTCATTCAGGCAGCTTACCAGAGTTCCCAACGATGTGGACTCTGTAGTTTCCGTGCGCATCGCCAAGGAGTGGTGGTGGTACCATGGCAAGGTGTGTTCACCTTGAGTCATGCTGGCACTTGAAAGAAAAACAGATTCGGCTCCGAGCGTCGGCAGTCTCGGACCGTTTCGATCATTCTTATTTTACTGCCACAGTTATGATGACTCCGAGCCTTGAGCGAGGAACGAGCTTGTACATCATGGCGTATGTCTAGAGAGACACAGCTTGAGTGACTCGTCCGATGCCGTTCTTTCCTCTTGAATTGGAGGGGGAACCTCCAATATGGTTGCAGGTTTCTATCCAGAAACGATATAAAACCGTGCTACGATATCTCGGCGCGTTTCTACTAGCATAGGATGTATGTAAGTACAAAAAGATAAGCGTGGAATAACTCGAGGGTGTCGAATGCCAGTGTAAACCTCCTCGATATTGAGACTGTATTTCTCATCACGAAATATTCGTCTACTTCCAGTCCACGCGCACGAGCGGCTGGTCATACACGTCGGCCCCAGCCGAGTTGACGATGGTTCGCGTCCATGACTGCGGCATAGTTGTCAGGAGAAAGCTTGCGAGACTCAACAAAAAGAACTCACAATAAATATATAATTGCCCGTGCCGTCCGTCAGGCTGGGATGTGCTACGGTCGAGTACGCAGGGAGACTTCCCACCCCAACAACCCCGGTGTAGAATAGCTGCGTTGACAGTGAGCGGTGCTGCTCAGCCCAATTACAGCAATACGGCACTCACTGTTGCCGCGGTGGGGACCAGCGCAGCAGGAAGCGATGGCAAGAATAAAACTAGCAATCGCGGAAAGTCCGGCTTTGCGCCCCCTCAATTATGACACCGATACGGACATAGTTCTGGCAGTGGACACATCATGGATGGCTGTGGGTATCCAAATATATCAGATGGATCCCATAGATAAGTCCAAGAGACATTATGCGAAGTTCGCGTCCATAACGCTCAACCGACGAGAGTCGCGTTTTTCTCAACCTAAGAGAGAGCTTTACGGTTTGAAGAGGGCTTTGGAAGCTATGCAATACTGGTTGCTTGGATGTCGAAGATTAGTGGTTGAGACAGACGCGCTCTACATTAAAGGCATGCTCAACAACCCAGGCATGGGACCTAATGCTACGATCAACCGATGGATCGAACAGATTTTAATGTTCCACTTTAAGCTTAAACATGTCAAGGGAGTTACCTTCCCACCGGATGGTCTCTCTAGGCGAGAAGCTCAGCCAGGCGATGAAGAATGGCCTAACAATGAAGAAGGGTTGGATGAGAACCCTTCGCCAGAAAATCATGAAGACTGGGACTATAGTGGGGACCAGCCCTTAGAATTCGATGAATTCAAGGAGGACATTGATGAAAGAGGAGGCTACTTCCTGTCTATGGAAGGTAGCGCTTCATTTCTTGATGATTTTGACCAAGAAGTACTTTTCGCGAAAACTGAAGAAGATAAAGTTCGAGCGAAGGTACGGTCAGCGTATGAAGCAGATGGGCTGGTGATTCCCCAGTATTTACAGGTTAAGCCGCTGGAGGAGGAATTACTATTACCACAGTTAGATCAGAAAAATGACCCGGATAAGAGAGAGCCTTATACCGAGGAACATAGATCTGCCGCGGGAATTGCCCAAGATAAGAGGGTTGAGCTAGTAAAGACTTGGCTCAAGGATCCTTTAGTCCGACCAGAGGGTATGACGAATAAAGAGTACAGAAGGTTCATGAGATATAGCAGATATTTCTTCTTGAGTAAAGAAGGGAGGCTATATAGAAAGGGCGAGGACTCAGCTCACAAGCTGGTGGTGGACAAGGAACACAGAATGTATATGCTCAGAGCATCGCATGATTCCTTAGGGCACCGCGGCGTATACGCTACCAAGTCCATGATTGAACTTAGGTTCTGGTGGCCAGAAATGGACAGAGACGTCAATTGGTTCGTAAATACGTGCCGATCTTGTCAACTTAGGCAAAAGACGCTTCTCAAGATCCCACCAAAGCCTACAATGACTCCAAGTCTATTCCAGAAAATTCATACGGACGTTATGATCATGGGAAAAATTTCAAATGGTCACAGATATGCTGTAGCCGCAAGGGATTCGCTTTCGCGGTATGTCGAAGGGCGACCTCTACGCGAGGACAATGGCGAAACTCTTGGAAAATTCCTACTGGAAGACATTATATGTCGCTGGGGCTGTCCAAAGTGGATAGTAACGGACAATGCTGGTCAATTTGTGGCCGCGTTAAAATGGTTGAACGAAAAATATGGAATTGTTGGAATTAGGATCTCCGCGTATAATTCCCAAGCCAATGGACCTGTAGAAAGAGGACATTGGGACATTCGTCAATCATTGTGGAAGGCAACTGGTGGAGACGTTGCTAAGTGGTATTGGTTCTTTCCACAGGTACTGTGGGCGGACAGAATTACTACTCGGCGCGGGTTAGGTTGTTCGCCTTACTTTGCAGTCTGCGGAGCCCATCCAGTAATTCCACTAGATATAGAGGAAGCTACGTGGCTTGTCGAATATCCAGGCGAGATTATATCTACCGCGGAGCTGGTAGGCCTGAGAGCGAAAGCACTGGCTAAACACTCATACCACGTTCAAGAAATGAGGGAACGTGTAAGTGAGGAAAAACGGAAAGCCGTTAGAAGATATGAACGAGATCACCAGCATGTTATAAAAGATTATAACTTTAAACCTGGAGACCTTGTCTTGGTCAGAAATACTGGGACCGAGAAATCTTTGGACAAGAAGATGGACCAAAGATACATGGGACCAATGGTGGTCGTGCGTAGGACAAAGGGAAAGTCGTACCTTTGTTGTGAAATGAACGGCGCCATGTTCCATGGTAAAATTGCTCAGTTCAGAGTAATTCCGTTCGAGCAGCGGAGAAGAATTGAAGTTCCAAAGAAGATTTTGGATCTAATAGACTTGTCAAAGGACGCGTTAGAAGCCCTAGCTAAGGATAAAGCTAAGGACGACAAGCTCCTTGGAAAAGACCTCCAGTTTCATAAGATCAGTATCAAACGAACCAACGACGGACTATCCGCGGATAGTGTCGAGGATGATGATTCTGATACGGAGAGCTATGTTAGTGAAGAAATTCCTGACATAGACCTCGATGAGATTAGGAAAAGTCATACCGAGGATGGCCCACGTCGATCTAAGAGGATTGGCAAATAAAGCCAAATTCTGGTTCAACCAACGAAGAAGTTGGGATTTCGTACAAACAGAAATAAAACTCCGCCACCCAGGCTGTTGAGTCCTTACCAAGTGAAATGGAACTCAAGTCGGACCACAGAGAGGGGACGGCATATTGCATAGTTCAAAGGATTGAGTACGGCTAGATATAAAAATATCTAAGTTGGACGAAGCCCGCGAATAAATATAAAAGAATGTAATAGGAGTTGGGCGAGGGAAACTGAGCTGAGAAAAGACTGTGTACGGAGTTGGACGAGAATACGAGGGCATATATGGGAGCAGGAACAACTAAGCCCCAGGGCGGTCAGGGCAGTAGCGTACGACATGCTGCTGATCACCACACAAATAACAAGTACGAATGTTGGGCGTGCCAAGCGGGAGGTTACTATTCCAGACGAACTCAGTCCTGACGAGAATAAGTCAGCGCGAGTATCCGCGGAGAAGAAAAATAGAACTCACCCGTCCTCACTTCGCTTCTTCCGCCAACGGGGCTTGGGAGCGGTCGTGTTGGGCATCCAGGACGCGGGCGAGGTCCTGAACGAGGTAGTCGCGGTGTTCGAGGAGGTACCTGAGTTGGGCATTGTTGAAACCGATGCGGCTGCGAAGTTCCGCTTCTTGTAGGCGGAGGGACCCGATGGTTTCGGACTCGCCATAGTCAGCGAGAACTTTGCGCGCTTGGGCAATAGTTTTCTGGACTGCTGGGCCGTTAGTTGCGAGTTCTGCGGCTATAAAATTGAAGCCAAGTCAGAAACGAACTTTCCGCGGAGAGACAAGGCGAACCTGCATATTGGTCGGCTGAGTCTTCATGAGCAAGGAGCTGCTTACGCGCACGTTTCCTGGGAGGGGGAACTGGGAAGTCTTCAACGACAGGGCCGGTAGCTGACGATGGGTCAGTACGAGATAGAATCGCCATAGCCTTATAATAGGAACGAGCGGTTCGATCAATCCCCTTCATACGAAGGAATGATAGGCGTACCGACGTAGGGCGCGCACTAATGAGGGCCTTGGACCCCTACTCACAATGAATAAACGAGAAACCTGGTCAACGAGACTAGTAAGGTCTGGATCGCTTACAGAGGCGGAGCCGTCCATGGACTGAGTAACGCGGTGGTTGGAAACCGCGGTAGAGGTTGCGGGCCTTCATTGATCTGTAAAAAGACAAGGGATCGTTAGCGGGCTACGTAAGGGGGTAGGCAAAGGAGAGAACGCACCCCAACCTGCATACGAAGAAATGCGGCGTGGAGTTCGTCAATCGCGGAAAGACACTCGCGCAGCATTTCTGAGACATACCATCTCAGTGTCAAGTTGCATCGGGTCGTCCGCCTCACCAGTACCAGACATGGCTGGGAACTCTGAGTCGTCGAAGACGGACTCTTCATCGTCGGCGTCGTCGACGGTTGCCTTGGACTTGTGTTTTGGCTGAGGAAACAGTCAGATACAGAGGAAGGAACTATCCGCGGAAAGTTAAAACGCACGTTTTTCTTGCCCTTGGAGCCCTTGGTAGCAAGGGCAGCCTTCTTAGCAGCCTTGGTCTCAGCCTGGAGATCCTCGGCAGCGGAACGAGCATCCTCGAGTTCAGTGCGGTGCGCTTGTTGAGAGGCAATGGCGCCGTTGCGAATAGCGTCGCGCTCAGTACGAATGCGAGCACAAAGGTCGAGACAGAGAGGGTAACGACCACCAATAATGCCAGAGACACCAAGCGCGGTCTGACCGTAGGAGTTCTTGACGTTGTAAATAACATCGTACAAGGGCCTCTCCTTGGCAATGAGGTGCATATATGGAGAGAAGCTGTCCTGAAGAATTAATGAGTCCATGTATCATGAAATATGACAAGGACATTAATTACCAAGGCCACAGTCTTCTCGTCCAGGAACGCGCGCTGCTTGGCGCGTTCAGCATAATGAGTAGCGGCGACGGCTTCGCCAATAGCGAGGATAGAATCGCGTTGAGCGGCAGTCAGGACGGTAGCACGCGCCATTTTGAATAAGGAAGGGTATTGGGAGAGGAGACTGATGTATGGAGTGAAGACGAA